>JARVJO010030819.1:0-11106 GCA_031762555.1 Cynodonichthys magdalenae | reverse complement strand
ATATTTTTAGAAGAAGCCCTTTAAATGCATCATGCCTCTGCCCGCTCAGGAGCGGGCGTCGACCTTAGAGGGTTAATAAACTTTATTTTTGCTATTTGAATCCTGCCTGTACCCTGGGTCAAACTGCCTTGCCAAAACCTCACAGATATGGACTGTAGATGATAACATCTCTAAATTTCTTGAAATTGTACCTTGAAAAGCTGATAGACTATTTGCTCACACTGTTTTTTATAAAATGGTGGACCTCGCCCCATCCTTGCTTGAGAACGACTGAGCCTTTCTGGGATTCTCCCAATCATTACACTATTTCCAATCAACTTGTTCATCTGTGGAATACTCCAAACAGGTGTTTTTGAACATTCTTCAGCTTTCCCAATCTTTTGTTGTTTCTGTTCCAGCTTTTTTGAATTTGTTGCATTTTTAAAAAGACTAAAGTTTATCAGTTTGAACATTAAATATCTTGTCTTTGTCATGTATTCAACTGAATATAGGTTGGGAAGGATTTACAAATCATCATATTCTGTTTTTACTTGTTTTACATGTCTTAACTCATTGTAATTGGGGGTTTTACCTAACCAAAATGTGACAGATATTACATTTTACTTTGTTTGTATGTTGTTCATGGTTCTGTAGGTAGGAGATATGGTGTACATGGTGAAGGCTACAGCAGAACTACCACTTCCTTCTCCTCTCTTTGCAAAGCCAAGTTCTGACTCAAGTTTTGTTACAAAGGATTCTGGTAATAAACTTTTCACTGGATTGTTCCTCAGAAAAGAGTACACATCACAGATTACTGTAGCTGCTTTTGCACTAATCATAGTGTGGGTTGCAAAAGTAATCAGAGAGTGGGTTGCAAAAGTATTGTTCTATTCCTCTTTACTTAGATTTTGACCAGTTTCCTATTTTCTGCCAATCTAAAATAAATTCTCGCAACTTGATACTGCCACCAACATGGTCCACAGCTGGGACAGTATTGTTAAGAATAATACAAGCTTCGACAACCAACTTAGGTTGGTGAGTTTTAGGAGCTAGCTTAATTATTAGCAACATTAATAGCTGTTAGCGTATTAACGGAACTGAATCTGAGTCCTGACCTTTGTAGCCAACAGTTATTACAATACAAACACATAAAGATACCAAAATTAAACTTAGCACAAAATGTAAGGAAATTTGTGTTCGGTAGGTTATTTCTTTGTTGTGACAATGGTTCTTGGCAATAAATCTTATGCCGATAATGCCAAACAGTTTAGTTTTCCATTGACTCGTTTGGTCTTTGGTGGACTGGATGATTGAAGTTTGAAGAAAGAAGACATATTGTCAATTTAACAATTTATTCATTTAACAAAGAGGAGCCTCAGTAGCGACTGGAAGAACTACACACAACCACAAAAGTCTAGCACCTCTTCCTCATGCCTGTGACCATGGTCACCTATCAACTAAGATGGCATCCCATTCTTCAACCAGCATTTGTTGCAAGTCAGACAACGTGGTTGTTTTGGTCACTCTGGCACAAACAGCACAAGCTGATCCTATAAGTGTTCAATAGGATTGAGGTCAGGACTGCTGGCAGGCCATTCCATTCTCTCCACTCCCATATTTTTGAGGTAGTTTCTGATAAACCATCTCTGTGGGTGCGAGTGTTGACATCTTGGAGGTTAGAGTTCAGTCCCAGGCTGCAAAGATTTGGATTGCCACTGGTTGCAGAATTTCAACTTGATATCTATCAGTTTCAGATCTGTCAAAGGTGAGCAGCTGGCAGTGAACAGAGACAATTGATAAAGTGCTTTTATTTACAGGTGTGGTGGCAGAATCCAGATCTGGAAGAGAAGGAGGTGAGCTGGTTATTTTGGGTAAGTTTGTTGGGTGAGTATTGCTAAGCAGGTGAGTAATGGTCTTACAGGTTCCAGAGAGGTATTCGGCACGGAGAGGGATCCAGGAGGTAGGTAACAGGTAGGGTGGCAGGCAGACAGGAGGACCAGGCAGGTGAGTTTCCTTAAACAACAGAGTGAGGCAGACAGGCAGGTGACACGGCAAGGTTCCAGGTAAGAGGATCTTCTCAGGTAAGTATAAGCAGCAAGGTTCCACAGGGAGCTAGCAGGTTTCACTGAACACAGAAGCAACAGGGGTTAGAGAAACTCAAGAATAAACAATTCTTAAGCAGCCAGGAGTAAATACCATGTGGTATGTGACGCCTCAGAGAGGAACTGATCTTCAGTGCTGCCTTATATACCCAGAAGCTCATCAGAGTAAATCGCCCCAGCTGGTATCAATCATGCCATCAGTCCTCAGGAGGGTGAGAGAATGCACAGAATGCCACAATATCTCTCGACATTGAGATTGCCTCCAGTGATGACAAGCCTTGTTTTTCCAGTGAGGGAGACACCACCCCACATCATCATACTGCCTCCACAAAAATATTTTACTCTTTCTGTGCAACAATCAGCACGTCTTCTCCACACTTTCGTCCCAAGATCCAAATGCCATAGGCAGTCGCTAAACGTAGCATTTTCAGGTTTCAGTGCACGTGACACCATACACACACCAGAACAAATGGACCTGATGGCCTCCTGGCTGCCTGATAAGGCGAGATTGGCTGCGTGCAGTCTGTTCCAGATTTTCTGGGCAGAGGGCTGTCAGCCATATCATTCTTGAAATCTTGACTGCAAATCTGTAGAAGACAACACACAAGTACCTAAGTACTGTCAGGGTGGGGAAATCATCTTGGATTGTTGTCTTCTTAGGATGCCCACTTTGTGGCCTGTCTCTGATATCCCCCATTATATGGAACATGGCCTGCAATTTGGAGATGGTACCACGGCAAACTCCAAATGATGCTGCAACTTGGTTTTGCAAAACACCAGCTTAAAGTTGCTCTATCGCACAGGCTCTGTCCAGATCAGTAAAATGTGGCATGCCAAATCTGTGGAGCAGACACCTACTGACAACTGTAGCAGGGCTCATGCTCTCAGGTGCTGTCAATCAGGCACATTGGTAGCACCTAGGGGTTCAAGAAGCACAAAGCAAGTGTAATAGCATCAACAAAATAAGTTGTTTGTCAGAGAAGATTTGGCATTTTTTCATGCGCACAACCCACATACTCAGCTCTACTGCTCATCCCACAAATGCATGTTCCTTACAAATGGGGCAATATTTAAAAGGGGTTTATTGCCAAGAAGCATTGCTACAACAGAGAAACAATCTGCCAACGCAAATTTACCTACATTCTGTGCTGAGTTTCATACAATAAGATGTAATACACAGTGATTAAAATTAATGCTAACTTAAACACTATTGTCTTCTTATCCACCATATGTGCAAAATGTACAAGAAACACATACAAAACAAAGGAGTCTCAAAATGGCTGCCATTACCATGTGGTTACAAAGTTCTTCTGACCTAAAATGTCAGTTGTGACATCGGCCTCAGACAAAGGAATGAACTACAAAGATGGCAGATTTTGTAGTTTAATAAGAATACCAATAACCGGACCCCCTTCATTCCTCTACATTAATCTGTTTTTCTCTTGTTAGACACAGGTGTGGCTGTGCTCAGGCTTCACTGTGAGGTTGGAGACGTGTGTGAGGAGGTCTTTCAGGTGTCCCGGGTCAACGAGTCCTGGGAGAACGCTCTGGCTGTCTGGGCTCAGCACTGCATGAGCGCCGGCGAGCGCAGAAGGCGACTGCTGACCCACACTTTGTATAGCAGCACCGTGAGAGAGTCTATGGCCACACACAAGTTCACCAAACAGCCGGTACACACACACTGATCCTGGTTGCTGCTGCGATGAAAGGATTCACCATTATCTAATTGTGTCTCTCTTTTTCAATTAGCTCTTAAGAAATGTTAAGCGCAGTAAAAGGATAGAATACGACGTGGAGGTTTCTTTGCCACAGTACTTCTCTTTACCTAAAACTGTTGTAATACCTGTGGAGCAGGTAAACACACTACAGGAGAACCCTTCAGGTACTGGTCCACCATGAATATAATCTGTAAAAATCAAACCAATCAGACTGGTTACAAGATCTCATTATTTTCTTCTTTTCCTTCTTTAGGTCCAGTAGATTGTGTGAACATCCCACTGAGGTTCCAGGCTGACTCTGTGGGGCAGTTCATAACTAACATAGCCCTAACTTCATTTTGTGACATCAGAGTGTTTGTCCTAGAAGCTCAAGTCACTTCACAGGTATTTATAACCTGATCAAATGGACTTTTATTCTATTCATTGGATGAAGACATTTAACTTCTCTTAACTCTTCTTTCATAACTCTTGTGTAATGTGCTAAAGGACTGTTTCACAAATCAGTAATAGTTTTAAAAAAGTACGATTAAAATCCCAGCCCACCTAGACTCAAGCTCCTGCCCCTCTAATTAGCCTCCATCCTCTGAGGACACGTTCAGCTGAAGTAAACCCACTTGTCCTGATGTTTTAGAGCAGCTGTGTGGGTTTAAAGATGGTGTTTTGAAATGTAAACTTCCCCTGAGTAATTCTGAGTAGCATACATTTCCTTTAAAAAATTGTTTTTCTGAAATCTAATAAACAACACTCACATTTGTATTTCTATCTTTATTAGGACCGTGTAATCATTTTCTTTCATTTCTGTAACATAACCCTGTCCCTAAACTCAACCCCGAATGGTCAGGGGTCAGAATTTTAAAGTTTGCGTACACACAAAACGAGCCCAGAAACTTGCGTACGCCACTTTTCACTCAAAGGTTGTGATTTATAAAATCCAAACTTGACGTGAAAATGTGTGGTCCCTCACGCCAGCTCTGACCCATGCGTACGTTTATTTTGAAGACGGGAAGCTGCGCCACAGATGGTGAAGAGAGGAGTTATAGCCACACTGATCACTCAGATATTTAATTTCACTTCATATTCAGGCTAAGATTTTAGATCAACTTTATCATAAGCTATGTTAACAGTACTGTTTATGCTTCTGCTGCTGAACCATAAGGACTTTAAAAAAAAAACAACTAAATCTTAAATAAATGTTCACGCATCTCCTTCCTCCTCAGATAACCCTGACCCACAGATCCCTTCTCGACAAGAAACATTTCAACAAGCACGACAGCAAAATGCTCGGTTTACAGTTTGGGTACTTGCGCAGGGCGCGCCCACCCTGTGGTGGATGTGTTAAAGCCAAACGGTTTCCTTTTTTAAAATCCGTATTTCTCACACACGTGGGGATGTGTGAGGGGCTGAGGAGATGGTCAGCCGCAGATAACAGCGCAGGCAGAAGGGTGAGGATGGGAGAAAGTGGTGAACTTATTTCTAACTTTATCTGACTTGTTTAATTTTATTTACTGTTTTTATCGGCTCTGAGAGAAAATAAATTTGAAGCTGAGTTTTCGAAAAAAATTGTGAAATTGCTCTAAATGTCTGTAAACCTACAGAATGAGGGAAAATCTGTTTCAATTACAAACAATTTGTTCACAGCAGTTGTCAGCACCTGTCATCCTGCAGACGAAGGACAGAGCGCGTCTGAACCGACCAATCGGTTTAGTTAACATTGATCAGCTGACTCATTTAAATACACCTTAACATTCATGAGGTACTTTGCATTGACCGTTATAGTTGAGTGTGGGTGTGTAGAAGGCAGAACCTGAGGCAGGACCTTGTGCGCAAAGTCTGCCGTCCAGCTGTGATCTATAAGGGGAAATTGTTTGAAGGTGTGCGTGCGCACGATTTTATAAATCTGAATTTTGTTTGGCATATGCCATTTTTACCTTTTGGCCGTACGTTCACTTTTAGTATGGTTTCCACGCAATCCTTTATAAATGAGGCCCCTGGTCTTTGGTTCACAAAAAGACCACTGGTGATAGGTAGATGGATGTTAAATGGAACCAAAACTAGTTGTACCATAAGACATTATCTGATAAACAATTACTATAAAACAAAGACTAAAAATACTGCAGGCTCTTAAGTTTTGATAAATTAAAAAGTATATGGTCACACTGACATCAACATGTTGTTAACACTACAAAGCTCTCTGAGTAAATGATGATGTTTACTAGGTGTGAGGCTACAAACGAGCTCTATTCACCCTGAAGGTTAATCCTGGATATTTATATCTCACCAGAGTCATTACCTTTTAGCCAACATTTTACTTAGTGGTAATATATTTCTATTTTATTCCTGATTGTTTATAGTCATTAGGGCTTTAGAAAAATGTTTTTTTAGGAGGTGTCATGGGCTAAGCTTTTTTCCATAATCTTTTCTTCATAATCTTTTAATTTTTTTATTACTTTTACTATTACACTTTACGTAATTTTAAAATCAGTACTTTTACACTTTTACTTGAGTAAAAAGCTTGATACAGCCCGCTAGCAGTTCTTTCACTCGCTTCATTCGCCATTACTAGCAGAAAAAAATCTCCGGTCGGCCCGCAATGCATTATGAGATATAGTGGGCCGGGAAGGATCCATCGGACCAGTCCTTCAATTCGGGGCAAAGGAAGGACGGAGGAGTCTTCGGATTGGGACAGCTTTCGTCGCAGCGCAGTGACGTAAGCAGCCGACGAATTCGACCTTCGGAGGACCCGGCCTCTTGTTTTGGACACAGCCGCGTTTGATATGTTTGGCTTTAAATTCCACACACTTTTGCCAAGCTGCACATAGTTTGCTAATATTGATACTAATCCACCCCACTACAGGAATGCAGTCCAATTTTTGGTGGGTGTAGCCTTATTCCTCCACAGCACCCCATACAATTATTTCAAAACATAGCCTCAAGCCATGCTTTGACTTGGAATCATGAAATTTAGTACGTATGTGTAACGTTTGTTGGGTGTGTAAAGTCTCTTAGAGTCATGCTCCAAACTCCACTGGAAGTCGGCCATTTTTGATCAAAGCTGCCAATTTGTATCTTTTCTTGCACATGTACCTGAGATAACTATCCCTACAGCTTTGAACATGCAGACTTCACATGCTGCATGCCTCTCTAAACACTACTGATGCCTCACCATTTGCACACCGTTAGCTCTAAATCACACAGACATTATTCGATCTGCACCAAATTTTGTGTGCACCATCAGGGAGACCTGCTCATCATGTTAGTGTAGTAGTTTGACAACACTTTAGCCCCCCGTCCATCCCTCCATCTAAAGATGGTAGCATACATTTGCTCTTTGTGAAAAGGACTGCTGTTTTCCTCTGAATTTTAAAAACACCACAAATAAATGGCTTTTGCTCTGCTTTACACATAGTTTGGAATCTGAATAGAAGGATATACTTCAGATAAAACAATAAAATGTCCACCGTAGCAAGGGAGAGGAAACAAAAGACATTGCATTGGCCGGGAATCGAACCCGGGCCTCCCGCGTGGCAGGCGAGAATTCTACCACTGAACCACCAATGCTTGTGAAGACAGGAACCGGGGGAGGAGGTGAAATTCCTGACATTCTGCAGGGTTACGCGGAGGATTAGTTTCAACATCCTGATAGTTCTTTATGAGTTCGACCCAAACAATCCTCATGTTGCAAACACATTTTAATTATTTTTTGTCTTTTCTGCCAGGGTTACTATGTTCACATGTGAGTGCTGCTTCCTGTTGCTCACACCGAGCATTGGTTTGTGTTTTACACTCTGCACTTTGTCCCCTCCCCCACAGGATAATCTGTCTGTACACAGCGAGGGTGACAGCACAGAGTACGTGTTCACCCCAATGGGAGAGGGAGAGCACCCTCTGTTTATGGAACATGTGGTGTTATCCTGCCCTGTTGGGACGACCACTTCCACCCGGCTGCATGTTCCCAACTACAGCCCGAGACAGCTGACTCTGAAAGTACAAACTCACAGATTACTCAGTTTATTGCACTAATTATTCTTATTACTTATTAATTTTAATGGATAAGGTGGTAAATCTGAAGAATATAAATACTGGTATTTATCTAAATTATTTGTTTTGTTGTGTTTCCTCATCCTGTATTTTTGATGCTTCACATGTAGGTCCAGACAAATCTATCTGTTGTGAATGGCGCCCCAATCGTGAAGCTTAAACCTGGACACAGATGTTTGTATAATCTGGCTGTGACACCGTGGAGACGAGGGAAACAGACAGGTTTTTATTCAATAAATTTTATTTATTCATTACATCTGAGACACACAATACATTTATGAAATGAAATGAAATCCAGGTTCACTTTATGGAACTGGTTTAATCTGAATCACCTACAAAAATAACCCGGTTCACTGGAGTAACTTGGGTTGTTCACACTGTGCCTTTAAAAAATATTACATAAAGTGGTTGATGTGCAATATTCAAACACTAATAAATTAATAAACACCTTGTAGATGAAGAAAGTAAAACTTGTTTACAAGATGTTTAAATTAAATTAAAAAAAACAGGGATGCACCAATAGGAAAATTTCAGCCAATATTGATATTCGATAATATTGCTGTTATGGCCAATAACAGATATTTGCCGATATTACACAAACACGCAAATTATTTATATACATATACGCACAAACACACTTGTGTCTTTTTTTGATACCGCAAAAAAGAAACAACAGATGGCCAACATGGCTCTCTGCTTCAGTTAATCCTGGCTGTGCATCGTCCCCATCACTATAATGATCAAACAGATAACACTCAACCAACCATCTCCCCTTCCTAAACAGAAACACAAAACTAAAATATGGGAAATCAAATTAGGACATTAAAATTGACCCAGTTTTACATGTTGGATTGATGCATGCAAGGGTTCAGATTCATTCAGACCTCTGAGTTGTGCATCCTGATTTTGTGTGAGGATTTCTTCGTTTACTTGGGAACTGACCAGCTCTAGTTCTTTAGTGAAATCAGCTTTAGTGTTCCAAACATAACAGTCTTAACAAACATGGACTCTAGTATAGGTTTGCTGCTTATTAAATGTCCATATATTACTGTCAGTCCAAAATCATTCTGAAAAGTCATTATAAAACATTGACTAATCAACTAAATATTTCATGTGAAAAAGCTTTTCTACCAACAATTTAGGCAAACAAGTAACTCGATCATGGCCTGAGGTGTCACATAATGGCCTTTAATGATAATAGTGTTCACTTTTCTTTTATTTATGTTTTATATCCAGTGTTTTTTTTTGGGGGGCGGGGGTTGTTTTTATTTTGCATAATTTCACTTTTAAATTTTTATTGTCGTCATAGCTCATAATAGTCATATTTAGTTAACATTGTTTTAAAAAATACATTTAGAAAATAAATAAATGCATTAATGATCACAAAGCAGCTGATAGGTGCTAAAGAGTGATGATTAACTCTGGGATTGATGCAGCGCTGACGTAACAGGGGCCACCTAAGAAGAAAATTGTGACTTCATTACCGGACGAGCCCCCAGTTTGTTCTAACAAAGAGACAAAGATGTCCTGCTTGTAAGACTTAACAGTTTTTTTGACAATTTAAAATGGAAGCTGAGCAAAAATTTGAAAAACAATACATTTTATCTGATAAACCCAAATAAAATCAATTCAGGTTATGTGTTGCTGTTTAGGAAGCTTTATTTAATGGTTTGTTTGTCTTTTAGTAAAAAATTATTTAGTGAAGAAGAAGAAACAATAATTAATCTTCTAAACATTTAAGTTCAGTTACACTTACCTCTTGTTTTAGAGTGGATAACCTTCCTCCTTGAAGCCTCAGCTGTAAATATTTAAATTGAATATTTGTCAGCTCCTTTAGAGCTTGAAGAGTTTTAACACTTAATAAATGATAGTTAGTTTAGATAACAGTGTTGATACATTAGTTAAAAATAACACTAATTTAATTGTATGGATTTATTAATTTGTTCATTATGTTTAAAATGATGATTGGCCATTTATTATTTTTTTATCACTGTCTTCTTCCAACAAAGTTAAATGCTTCATTCTTAATGTCTCTTCCAGGCTCTGTGTCGTTTGTACAAACTGCTGATGTACAAGAGGCAGATAAAGACAAAGGTTGGACTTTTTGCTGTTATAATGTGTTTTTAATCTAACATGTACTGATGTATATTTTTGTGTTTTCAGGAAATGTATTCAGACACTACGCCACTTTCTCTCTTGAATTGATTTGTGAGCCAGCAGCTCCTGTCAAGGTCATCAACATCCAGTGTGTCAGCGAGGTAAATTCTTCAAATGGTTCCTGTTTAAGATAAGGAAGCTGTTATCATCATGAAAACTGTCTGTGGGAGGCAGAATTCAGGATGGGTTTTTGGGGACCAAAAACCTTGTTTGTTCAATGACCTGCCAATCAATTTGTAACTTTTATAAAGTACAGTGCAGGTTGAAGATTTGGATGTTTGTTTTCAGTTGATGATTGAGGAATCTGTCCAAGTAAAAAACTGAACGTGGAACATCTACAGACTATGTATTACCCAGGCAAAAGAAAAAGTAGTTCCCACCAACCACGTGTGATTTAAACAAGATTTAATAAGTTTAGGTTTTTTTTCGTGTTCCTGGTAATGATATATGAAATGAAATGACTGAAATATCAAAGTATCAATATTTTGATCTTAGAATCGATATTAGAGCATAAAGTTCTGGTATCAGTGGTATAGAAATTTCAGTATCAATCCACACATCAGTAGAGAACAGAGTTTAACAGCAATATATACCTCAAACCTCAGAATACGGTCAAGAGTCTTGTCCTGCTCTAAACTTTTCAAGCACTCTATAAGCTTCTTGTAACCACTTCCTGGATCTCTTTTCAGCAGCTTGTATGTGGTCAGGTCACTAAGATGTGTCATAACCTTCTCATGGTAGTCTGGTTCAAAATTACTGTGCACCTTCCTTTGTCTGCTGGGAGTTGGATGATGATCTTGTCCTTGCTGAGGGTGGTGAGAGCGTTTCTCTCCTCTCTGCTGAAGAAATGTGAACAACCTGTTTGTCCACCATGTGGAGGCAGTGCCTATAAGGCTGAGTTCACCTGAAACTCCTCAGTTCGAAGAAGTCACCTGGAGGAGAGACAAAATGATTCATTAAAAGAAGAAACTGTCCAGAGAACTTACTTACCTTTCTTTGTGATTTTTCTACCTGGATCACTGAGATGCATCAGGACATCTAAAGATGGTAGCATACATTTGCTCTTTGTGAAAAGGACTGCTGTTTTCCTCTGAATTTTAAAAACACCACAA
>JARVJO010030818.1:0-11106 GCA_031762555.1 Cynodonichthys magdalenae | reverse complement strand
TGAAAACTGATTTCCTTTGATTTCTGGGGCTTTTTTCTTATATTACTGATAAAATCACTTTTCCTCCTGCTTCTTTCGTCTGCCCACAGTTCAAACTGCATCAATGTTGTGTTTATGTAACTTTTGATATTAAAATAAATCCACGTGTATTATGTGTATTCATATGTTGTGTGCTGCATGTTTCCATCAGCTTTCCAAACATAATACATTTTAACAGCATTTATGTATAAATATTTACATATATTTATCAATATAACGAGGGTTTCAACAAAACTGGTCTGTTTTTAGTTATTTACTTTAATAATATGGAAGTTGTGCTCGTTCCTTTTCCTGTTGGTGCGACGTGATCTGTGGAAATTGACTCCAGAGCTGCGTCGGGCAAAATCAATGCACGTGCTCAGCCTCGCGTATTTATATAGGTGCGTCCATGAGGCGTCGTAAAGCGGACCAGGGCATCATGACGCAGCCACAGGGCACCGCAAATGGGATCAGGGTGTAGAAAAGACGCCCTGATGCACCTTTAGCTAAATGCCTGCTGTGTCTCAATTCATGGGTGGCAGCTGATGTCGGACGCTTACGTCACTGCCTCGCGCCGTAGGCTGTCCCAATTTGTCTGTGCCTACACATGTGGCCGAAAACTTCGGCTGCATCCAAGTATCTTATGCTGCTGACTGTATCCTAGAATTCAATGCACCGTCAGCAAATTAAGCAGAAAACCAAAGACGGCAAAGTTTTTTTTTTTATTTTATTTTGTAGTGCATTTTTTTCCTTTTTTTAATGACTGAGTTTGGAAATTTATCATGGACCAAAAACTGTAAGTTAAACAAGTTAACTGAAGAAACTTTTGTTGCAATGAGATGGTAAATAAAATGCAGTTACAAGTACTGATACTGAAGCTAAACACAGATTATTCATGCTTTTTATTTATTTACTTTTAAAGTTTTTCTATTAAAACTGAAATTTGTGAAGTCATACCTTGAAAAAAACAACTGAAGCGATGTGATATAAAATGTGTCACCATAGTAACAGGGCAGCACATGGTCATGCAAACATACATCTTCTGTAGACGAGACCAGACGTTTATGTAGCCGACACGAGCAGCCGACTGCCCATGTCAGCCATTATATCACATACAGGGAAACCTCATACTGACACTTTGCTTTCTTTTTCTTCCAATGTTTCCTTTTTGCAGATTTTGAACCACCTAGCTTGTCTGGGTCATAAAGATCCTTTTGACCTCAACACAGTCTGAATACAACGTCTCTATTCCACCCAACACCCGTTCAAAACTTTCCTTTTGTTCAGACCGCACCTTTCCTGAAAATATAAGCCGTGATGATTCCTATATCAGGTGAATTTGTTTCTGCATTTTATTTCAGATAAACTTGGGTGACTGAGGCAGTGTTTCCTGTCACCTTTGTTAGGTTTCCCACAGGTTGGGTCTCAATTTGCAGCCTCAGACTTGTACATACATGCCTGCAATTACACACTTGCCATCACCAACCGTCAGTGTAGAAATTAAGTAATTGAATGCACATTGTTTTTTTTCTTTGTTTTTCGTTTTTTTGTGTTTTTTTCTTAGGTTTGAAACAAAATATTACTATTTAATAAACTTGTGAAACAGGTATGACTGGGATTGAGTTCATGAAGTTCAGTTTTTTGTGAAACACAAAGAATAGTTTCCTAGAATGACTAAATTGTCCTTTTGTTTAGTTTTGCTTTGGGTTTTAAAAAAATCTGCAGGAAACTAATTCCATCCTATTTTTAGTCAAGCTGTAGATGTTTAGGAGCTCATGGTTCATGTCTGCTCCTGTACTGAGAGAAGAGAACCTCAAACCTGTAGCGACTGACTGAGTAACTCAGGCCGCCGTACTGTAAGTTTGGTGGGTGTGTGCACACAGAGCGCTCAGCCCCTTGGCCATGGTTCTGTGGGTGAGGAGGATCACAGAAGGGGTGTGAGGGGCTCATTCAGGGAGAGCAGGGATGAGGGAGATGGGAGGGGAAAGGATTGAAAGGATACAGCTGTTTTTTTTGTTTTTTTTACTCTCAGCTGGTGCTCTTCTTCCGTTTACTGCAGACTGTTTCTCTGCCCTAGAAAAAGCACACTGTGTAACATTGTTCTGCAGTGTGAGAGATTTTTTTCCCTTTTTGTATCAATAATGCATTTTCTTGGCATTCAGTTGGGAGGATGCTTCAGAAGTCCAAAATCGGATGTTTTTGAGGACAATTTGTAAGAATTTTTAATTGTGTTAAAAAATGTTGAGTTATTCATTATAAGACTACCTGTGTACCATTTAACAAAAATTTAAAAAAAATCTGTTTCCATTTTTATCGTTTCTTTTATAACTAATAGCTTGTGGTGAAGAAGAACTTCTCCTACTTTTATCATTTTAATAGCAGGTAAAAAGAATCACTACCAAATATATGAAAAGTTCAGGGTACATATTTTATATGAACAAGTTCACATTGTAAACATATCAAGAGTTTAAAAAATAGCTTTAGAACTGGTGCTAGACATTATCAGCTCTGTAAACATGACACTTTAAAGTTGTGTCAATATGCAAAAACAAAATTTCACATAGAATTTAAGTCTGCACAATATTAGAAAATCTAGTAATGGTGATGATATTTGTAAACATTGCAATGACTATATCAGCCCTGTATAACATAATATTTTCCTTTCCTCCCTTGCCAATCTGTACTTCCTTCTTTATGTGACTTTTAACATGAAAAATACAATTTCAAAACTCTTCAAATACATTAGTCAACAATAATTGCATTCCAAGCAGTCCTTTGCATTATGAATATTGTGCAGCTGTGTCATTAAGGCTATAAAACCCTGTTTGACAGACTTGTTTCAGTTTCTTCTCATGCTGTTGCTGGCTCTCTTCTTCAGACTGTCAGGAACTTTGTCAGCTGGTCATCCACCTGTCTGTTACAGGTGTTGGAGGTTAGGTTGTTGTAGGTGTGGATGTAGAAGACGTGTTTCTCTCCTGAGTCCATCATTGGGCTGCTTGCTCAGGCTGTACTTCAACTTTTTTAGCTCATAGCTCTGGTTCTACAAAGGTTGCTGGTTTTGTAGCACAGAACAGAAAGTTGTAGCATAAAATGTCCATTAGCACAAATTCTGGAAACTGTTGTAGGACTGGAATCACTAGTGCTGGGCAGTATAACCCAAATTTTATATAATGGTATTTTCAACAGTTGTACTGGTATCACAGTATTTGACAGTAGGAGAGTTTTTTAAAAATGTCAGTCAGTATAAATAGCAAAATCGCCAACTGTCGCCAGTAGTGATGGGTATCAACAAGGTTTTTCAATACTACTCTTACTTATCAGTATTATCGATCTGGTATTTTAATGGTCCTCTTATCGATGCTTTTCTACTGGAATAAAACCAGTGTTTCCCTTAGGGAATTGGTGGTGGGGTGGTACACCAAAAAAAAGACTAGTGCGCGTGACTCTGTGTGAGATGTCATGTCTTTCTTTTTTTTTTTTTTTTTGTGTTTGTGCATGCGGTTGGCATCAGTGCTGGAATCCTATGTTATTGTCAGCCCTTACTTTTTGTGCACGGGGAAGCAGGCTACGAGAGAGGAAAAGAGAGCTCCTTTATTCTAAACAGCACAGCACACGTTGTGTCCACGCTTGACGTGTCACTATTCTGGTATCGTTAATTAGAGATCGATGGATACATGTTTATGAAGACCGATGCAGATTATTTTGACTTCAGTCTGATATGTCCGATATGTGCAGCCAGTTTTTGGGGGCTGATTCTTAAAGCAGATACTCCTTCTCTTTCTGCATTAACATGATAAAAATAATAACAAGTGTCAAACAAGTCTCAATTTAAACTAAAAGTAAACATTTATTAACTGAGCCTTGTCTGGTGTAGGCTGAGTGAAGAGCTGCCACACATTATTTAATTTTTCAGCCATTTCTTCAAAACAGGAAAAAAGAAAAACATATGTAAAAACACATTCAAGATTTTTTTTTAATCTAGTGCTAAATTATCTGTTTTATTTGTATATCAATCAGATTAATACCTTTGCTACATAAAATAAAATGACCATGTTCTAATATCCCAGTATTTAATGCAAAAACAGCAACAGGCCTTTAGGTCATAGGAACACACAGAGGAAGGTGGGGGACACACATGCATCTTTATCTTTGTGAGGACTACACACACAGGTTTGTATTTCTATTCTTATTAGGACCGTTCATTGATTTCCATTAATTTCCAGTAATTTCTACAGCCTAACCCTGACCACCGACCCTAAAACTAACCTCACAGGTACCTACCCGACCCTAAAACTAACCTAAACTCAATTCACACCTTGGCCATAAACTGAACCCCACAACCCAAAAATTCCACCATATTAGGATCGGTCTTTGATCCCCATTAGGACTACTGGTCTTGATGAGGTAGGTGTTTATACCAGAAACAGTCCTAAATGGGTAACAAAAACAGGTATACACACACACACAGCGCTCACAGCCTCGCTTTGTATCTGTTTTTCCCACTCAGCAAAAATTGCTTTTAAACCAGTTGAAGTTTAGATCACAGTTTGAAATATACACTGAAGAAAACCTGTGTCGCGACTCTAATGCTACGTTCAGAGCAACCGTGATATGACCTTGTGAGGCATCTGGTTTACAGGTCTATGTTGGACGGCAGCGCTCGCTCTTATTGAACGTAACAGCGAGAAAAGACCAAGAGCTTTTTTATTTTATTTTCGCCGGGAGAAGTAGTGAGGTGTTCTCCTATGCCCCTGTAAATGGTTCCACAACCATTAAAACAACAACATGGACACGCTAATTTGAGTGGCAGAGCGAAAGTTAAAGTAAAAAAGCATGGCACTTCCGTTCTTAAGTAAATTGTGGGATTGAGGAGGTCTTTGAAGTATTCTGCCCACCAACCCACAATGTTGAGGTCAGGGGCACACCATCCCCACCATAAACAGAGTTGGTGGTGAACCCAAATGTTCCCACCAGTGAGGTGACATTCCACGTCCCTAGAGCCAGCTTCTGTAGCTGAGGATCAGACCACCAAGGTCCTCGCTTTTGACTACTGCCATACATGGCAACCCCTTTGGACATTTACCTCTACAATGAGCCCCAAAAATCCGTAATTTTAGCAAAAAATCTGAACTACTTGCACCTGTGGGGGTTTGCTGTCGGCCGCGGAGATGACAGCGCCAGGAAAGGAGAGTGGAAGGAGTGGAGAACTTATTTCTAGCAGCAGAACAGGTTAGAAGATGGTTATTTGATGTTATTTATTGTATTTTTAATGTCCTACAGGCTCTAACATGTTCAATTAATTTGAAATGGAGGTTTTGAAAAAAATCTGTAAAACTTGAAAAAATCCGTGAGATTGCTCTATATGTCCGTATACCTGCTAAATGATGGACAATCCGTACAACTTGACATGTATGACTACTGCCTATCACACATCGCACCTGACCCCTTCTGCCCCTCCCACAGGTGGTGAGCCCTTTGTAAAGGGACCCACGTCTCCTCTTTGGGCTGTGCCCAGCTGGGCTTCATGGGTGAAAGCCCGGCCATCAGGCACTTGCCAGCATGCCCCACATCCATCATGAGGGGTCTTTGGGCTGCACTTTGTCTGACCTGTTTGCCTTGGGTGACCCTATCGGGGGCATGAAGTCCCTGACAACATGGCTCCTAGGATCATTGGGACACTCCAACCCCTCCACCACAATGAGGTGGCAGCCCCTCCCTGGACTGCCACCTTATTAGGGGCTAATACTTTTATTAATTACTGAATCATTCATTCATTCATTCATTCATTTCATTCCATTTTGATAAAAAAATTTTTGGAGCATCATTGTTATCTTACAGACGTGCAACTTGTGCATGTGACCAAACTCCTGATTCTTAAAGGAGCAGCACTGCCACAGAAGCGTACTTTAGTACTTTTAACTAAACAAAATAATGCTATAACGATATTAAAGACAAATATTTATATGTCCCAGATTATAACAGACTTGTGTCTGTCTTTTGACTATAATTTCCTCCCTAAAAGTTCTCTGTAAGTCAGCTTTAGGTGGTTGTTTATCATACATATCTGCAAAATTTAATTCTACCAGGCGTTTTAGCAACAACATGGTGTCTTTTTGTGCTAAACTTGTTTAGAACCATACTAAGAGCTAGCTACTGTCATTAATTCAGTAAAATTAATTTATTAAATATGAGAAATTGTATTAAATGACTACATGAGCTGAAATCTTGTAAACAAAAATCTTAGGGAAGAAATATGTCAGTTTGTTAAATAAAATTAAATACAATAAAAAAATAAATATTTTTATTCTGTGCAAATGACTTCCTGTGCATCAGATAGCTTCTCAATTGAAAACACCGAAAGGACATAAAAGTAAATTAGAGAAAACATGTTAAAACATACCTCTTCCTTTAAATTTAGTTTTGAGAATCTAACCGTTGCAGGTTAAAGTCTTGTAATGCCAACACTTCATTAGAGAACACTAAACCGTGTACTTTTACTAAGGTCATGTACACAGTATTCTCCTATTAAAGTGAAAACCTTTTAACTGTATGCAGGAAGAAGCCCATGAATGTGTGGTACTGGGTGGTGAAAGGCAATGCTTGGGTAGCCTCTAAATTTACAAAAATTTTGTTCAAAATATTTCTTTGCTACTTTAATCCCTGAGACGTCTATTAAAAACTTTTAATGCATTGTTTTTTGTTACTATTTTAAAGTCTCCATAAACTTGTGCTGTACTCAGGTCTTGCATTCTTGGTGCAAGTACTTAAATATTTTCTGTAATTCTTTAGTTTAGAATCAAAATTTAAATTTTGACCACCTTGAATCAAAGTTAAACCAATCTGTGATGCACATTAGACAAATGATCCAATTACCTAAATTATCTACTTCAAAATATTTTTTGTACATTCTGTAGAAAAAATATCAGTATGTAAAGAAGACATTTGTAAAGAAAACATACTGTAGACCTTGTACAGTAGTTTTACGCTCTGCTCACATTCAATTTTTATTTACACTCTTCAATCGAAATTGGAGAATATGTTTTCTTTTCCTTATTGTTACAATCATTTTTCTGATTCACTGGGCACACATTTTACTATTAGACTAAAATAGGCTTATTTGTTCTGCCTGCAATGATTGTGGATCAGATTTGTGCCAGTCCTTAGAGACTCATGGAGGAAGACATAGAGACCATATCAGTTTCCTCTAAACATTACTGCTCTGACTGCTCTGCTGCTTTGCATTGTTGACCTGCCTTTTTCTTGTTAATAGTCCCTGCAAGGAATTACCCCAAACAATTGTGCCACTGCCAGCATCACACTTTCTCAGTTTCCCCCCTCTCTCACCTTCCTCCCTCCCCCACTCATCCATCACCATGCTCAGGTCACCAGCAGCAGAGTTGAACTTGTCCTGGGCTGCCTGCCTGCTCCCATTTGGACCACAAATCAAGCTGAAGCCAGCACACACAAATTGTGCAGCAGAGCACTGCTTGCACGTGACGGCCTGCTGCTTTGAGGCCCTGCATCGAGCCACTTCTACTAGGCCAGGCACTGTTGGTCTCCTTTTTTGGGTGCATTTGATGGCAGCTAGAGATCTGTCACGACGTTGTTTTGACACCCTTTTCAGTTTTATGAGACGCCATTTCTGTGTAACAATGCCCCAAATCAATGAACTATTTAATAATTTCAAAGACTGACACAAGTTATACTTAAAAGTGGACTGGGCCTGGGTACTGTTTGTTTTTGATATACGACATTCAAGTGATGTAAGGGGCTCTGTCATTGTTTTGTAAAAGTTCTCTTTGGTCTCATTCGTAAATGGAAGATGCGATTTGATTGGTGAACGCCACTGTCTTTAATTGAAGCAAACTTTTCCAAATTACCTATTTTTCTTCCAGTGAACAGCCTGAGGGTTATAGGCTGACAACGTTGTGTTTTTTCATTTTAATATTACCATATTTTCAAGCTTATGGCAACCTTACCAAAGATAGTTTGTTTAAATTCAAAGTTTGTTGAAATAAGAAGTGCTACTTCTTATTCTCAACATTTCTCCATATTTTTTGATGCAATTACAGTACAATAATTCCAGGCAAAAATGAACCTTGTGAAATAAACTATTCCAAAAGTAAATAATGAAATTGGCGCACTCCACTCCAAGACAGTGTTGGACTACTGAAACGGGGGGATTTACAACCTGTAATGTTGTAGCCTCCTTTGTTGTAGTAATAATAATAAAAACAGCAACATTACACAATATCAGTTTTGGAAAATTGCATCTCAGGATACAATTGAACCTTACCTTGGGTGCGCTCTGTGTGCTCTGTGATAAGTGAGCCCAGTAGAGGAGCTGATCCCAAAAGGCGGTTCTAGGCCCAACTGGTCATTTTTTGCTCTCCTGCATGGCTGTCTTAGGACCACACAAGATTTCTCAAAGATGCATGAATGAGTCAAAGCAAGACTCTGGGTATGTTTTTGATGAGAGGATAACATTATAATGTAATATAAAGCTCAAAAAAGTTGATTTTATATATATTGCCCGTTTTAACTTTTTTGCCAAAATGCAAAACGCTATGCAAGGTGTAAAATTAACCCTGAATTAACTCACACCATCCCCACTGTGAAATATGGTGGTGGCAGAATTATACTCTGGGGTGCTTCTCTTCAGCGGGGACAGGGAAGATGGTCAGAGTTGATTGGAAGATGGATGGAGCCAAATACAAGATAATCTTGGAAGGAAACTTGTTGGAGTCTGTATAAGTCTTGAGACTGGGGTGGAGGTGCACCTTCCAGCAGGATTAGACCCTAGACATAAAGCCAGTGGAAAGATCTGAAAACTGCTTTTCACAAATGCTTTTCATCTAATTTGAATGAGCTTGAGCTGTTTAGCAAAGAAGAATGGGCAAAAATTTTAGTCATTAGATGTGCAAAGCTGGTGGAGACCTACTTTTAAAGAATTGCAGCTGTAATTGCAGCAAAAAGTGGTTCCACAAAATATTTACTCAGGGGGACTTGAATACTTTTTGCACACCACACTTGAACCATGTGTAATTTTCTTTCCACTTCACAATTATGTACCATTTTGTGTTGGTCTTTCACATTCCAATAAAATACACTGCCTGACCAAAAAAAAAGTCACCACTTGGATTTAACTAAGCAAATAAGGTATGAACCTCCTATGGATAATTACTGCATGAGCGATTATCTTTCAGTGGCAACAAGTTATTTAACCCCAACTGGTGCATTGAGTTGCTTCTCATTTCTTAAAACAACCATAGTGAAGGACACATTCTGTGGTCGTGGAAAAGATGTCAGTCTGTTTGGGCAAGGGCAAAATTGTTGGCTAACCGGGGAAAAACGGCTTCAGTTTGCTAGGGAGTATAAAGATTGGAAGGAGCTCATGTGGTCTGATGAGTTCAGATTTACCCTGTTCCTGAGTGATGGGCGTATCTGTAAGAAGAGAGGCAGGTGAAGTGATGCATCCAATCATGCCTAGTACCTACTGTACAAGCCTGTAGGGGCAGTGCAGTGCAGTGCAGTGCTGTGATCTGGGGCTGCTGCAGGTGGTCAGGTCTAGGTTCAGCAACAATCTGTGCTCAAAGAATGTGGTCAGCTTACTATCTGAATATACTGAATAGGGATGCACCGATATGAAAGTTTCAGCCGGTATCGATATAATTCTTGCTGTTATGGCCGATAACCGATATTTACCGATATTACACAAACACACAAATTGTATTATACATATACGCGCAAACACTTGGGTCTTTTTTTGATACCGTAAATAAAGGACCAGACCTCTGACAGGGCTCCCTACTGCAGTTATTACTTGCTATGCAGCGTCAATATCACTATCACGATCAAACAGATGCTGCTCAACCAAACATCTCCCCTCCGAAAACAGAAACACAAAGCTAAAACTTGGGAAATCAATATCGAACGTTAATATCGGCCCAGTTTTACATATCGAACCGATACAATATTCTAAAAAATTACCAATATTGGCCGATACCGATACTAATGCAGATATATGGTGCATCCCTAATACTGAATCACCAGGTTATTCCATCAATGGATTGTTTCTACCCTGATGGCATGGCCATATTACAAGATGACAATGCCAGGATTCCTCAAGCTCGAATTGTGAAAGAAGTTCATGGAGCAAAAGACATTATTTTCACACATTGACTGGTTCCACAGAGTCCCTTGAGAATCTTTGGGATGTGCTGAAGAAGGATTTGCACAGCTGCAAAGATGTGGGTGTGGCAAATTGGCTCTCTAGTGCCCTCTAAACTTCAGCCCCTCTTATGACTTAAACAAACGCCTGTGAATTTTGGTACACAGGTACATCAGGCCAGTACGGACAAAAAAGTCTCTTGGCACCATGTTCAAAAACCTACAGGAAGTTGGCCATTTAGAAAAAAATGACAAATTTTGGCGATTCTCACACGTCTTGCTAAACGCTATTTCATCCTGAAATTTGATATCAACTTCAAATTCGGATCAAAGTTTCTTGACAAGATGGTGCACAAAAGTTATCAATAACTTTTTATAAACTTGAACGGTGTGGGCGTGGGATTTTTCTGAACTTTGCAAAAATGTCTGTTGATACATAGGGATTTAGTCCTGAACATGGTCATACACTAAAGTTTAAAATCCACCTTTGTGCTACCTAGCAGTAGTGTAAAAAAGCCTATTAGTGTTGAAAAAAATCACCCACTCACACCTTTTTATCCTGACAGCGCTTTGAGGAATCAAGAAAGTCTACATGTTTTGCTGCAGCCAAAGGAGGTGGCAAAGTTGGATGTGACCCGTTTAGTGCAACATAGGCCATTTGGTACTGTTGTATTTTGTCTAAAAGTTGGCAGGACTGCTTTAGCTGAATATATGCGCAACCAAATGTCATTGGTGCACAAGGGCCCTTTATCACTGCTTGCTAGGGCTGGGCGATATGGCCTAAAAATCAAATCTCCGATTTTTTTTTTCTTTATCCCAAATTCGATTTTCAATTTTAATTGATTTTGTTTCCCACTTAACGGAGTGCCTCTGTTTCAGGTGTTGAAACAAATTTGTTGTACTCCTGCGTTTTGTGGC
>JARVJO010030817.1:0-11106 GCA_031762555.1 Cynodonichthys magdalenae | reverse complement strand
CGCCCGCATCACTGCAGACGCAGCACCAATCCGCCTGCCGATCTCCCGCTCCATTCTTCCCTCATTCGTGAACAAGATTATTTTAATCTCTATGGTAAAAGTAGGACACAAAATTCTACTTTGAAATTGATATTTTCTTTACAAACAGGCACATTTATATAACACTGTTAGACATTCTGACCCCACACAAGGATACTGAGACCCCATTTACACGTAGATGGTCTCCTGGAAACATTATAGATGTAAAAACGTTACACGGTCATACAGTAACGCTGTGATCTCAATCACTGTTTAGATGAGACCACAAAGATGTTAAACTTTAAACTTGAAGCTAAACTGAGGCAGCACAAGCATATACAGTCGATGGTTCGTGTTCCTTCCTTTCTGCTGACCAATAGGAGAGGAACTGACCCAAGAAGGACCGCCCACCTTATTTACATAGCGAGGGAGAAATGCATAAAGTAATGTAAAAACAGGAGACAGAGAAATGTAAAAACACATGGAAATAAAAAGACTTGTCGGAAAA
Source organism: Cynodonichthys magdalenae (assembly GCA_031762555.1). NCBI lineage: Eukaryota > Metazoa > Chordata > Actinopteri > Cyprinodontiformes > Rivulidae > Cynodonichthys > Cynodonichthys magdalenae. The sequence goes on along the minus strand of JARVJO010030817.1, from coordinate 10,580 downwards.
AACAAAAACAATTAAATAAAAAAATGTAAGCGACACAAATGCGTGCACAAGTAAAAGAAAAAACAAAAAAATATGTCATTTTAAAAACAGTGAAATTGAAATTATGTGTAAAATATATAATATAAATTCAATTAAATTATAAAACATGAGGTAAAGTTCTCCTTTTTTAAATTAATTAATGCATTTTAAGTGTATTTATTTATTGTAGCTATATATTCCTGCTTTTATTTCTAATATTGTCAGTTTCAGTCCTCCATAACAGTATGTGTGGACAGGGGTAAATTAAAGAACACTTTTTCAGTTATCTGGACACTTTAATTTCCTGTCGGAAAACAAACTGACAGTAATTTTATTACAAATCATATGTGTGAAACTGAAGGGAAGCATGCGTGTTAAACTGCTGCTGATGATTCATTCACCCTCCTGCTATATTGGGACGTATCTCTTGGCTTCAGCTAAAAATAAGAATATGAGTGTGTGTTGGGGGAGGGGGTCAGCTGGAAGATGATTACAGACACAGCTGGGAACAAACTCCTCTTGTAGCCATGGTTTAAAGCTTGTGTCATCAGCAGGTTCACGTCAGAGCTCAGGTTATCGGTTCTTCTCCAGTTACTGAAGTAATTTAATATTTACAGAGTGACAGGAGGCAATATGGCTGAACTCTTTATGCAGACTGCAGCAGGACTGTGGACCTGCTGTCTGCCTCATTGGATGCAATGTTGAATACTGATTGCTCCACATGTGTGACTGGAAGTTAGCAGAAGCTAAATAAACTAGGAAAATATACCAAAGTACTGGTTCAGTCCAACCTTTTAAATTGCTCTGCTATTATGTTTTGGCTGCAGAGCTCCTAAGAGAGCTGTTTTTTTTAACTAATTTATTTGATCAAAATCTCATTTCATATATGCTGTTTCTTTTTTATTTTGTTCACACCAACAGATCTACAGCATATGTCTAACTGAAGGCCTGCGGACCAAATTTGGCCCTGGTTAACGTTGCATCAGGCCCCAAAGGTAAAACATTAAATGTAAAATCTTTTTGTCACTGTATTTAATGCAGTCTTCATCTGACTTAAAATATATTTTCTGTATTCTCTTCTTATTCTAACGTCAAATAATTGGATTAGTGAGTGTTTTTTCTGGATTATAATTAAAATGTATTTCAAAGAAATAATAAATTAAAAAGTTGTTAGAATAGGGCATTAATGTTTCTAAATTGAATAATTTTTCTCATCTGTTATGTATATGTTCTAAACGCTATATAATATATAATTTAATGAAGGTAAGTTGTAATTATAAATAGTTTTTATATAACATCTTAATTTAATTATTGTTGACAGAAAATGGCCCTTGGCTTGGACTATGTTTGGAATTTTGGCCCTCTTGTGTCACTGCGTTTGACACATCTGCTACCAAAACTCATGGTAAACTATTCCTGATTGAGCCACTTTTTGATGTATTTTTATAGGATTTTTTCTGTTTTATCAAGCTGCAGGAGAAGTCATAAATCAAAAGCTGTGACTGAAACATTAGAATAACTGTTGACACATAATAAGGCCACTTAAATACTTGTGCAATGGCTCCTCTTTGATAAAGCCTACCTTGCTTTTAGCTCAAAATACTGTATATATAAAGTCATAGAGGCTCGGAGGGTTGATTGTCAACACCCTCCCCTGCTCGTTAGGCGGCAGGTTACCTCAAACATTTACACAACTCACAACAAAAGAGGCCAAGGCATCTACTCCCCCCTCCTGCTGTGTTCCAGAGCTTTCGCTCATTATTTCTTCTGTCCTGCTATGTAATTAGACGTGTTTTTCTCCAAATCAGCAAACTCATTTTTTTTGGAGCTGAAATGCATTGAGGCTGCTACCTATGAAGTGTTGAAACATATATCAGGGTAAAAAGCTGTAAATATGGACTCTAAAAAAATGTCAATACTCGATTTCTTGCAGTGCAACAGGAAACTAAGGAAGTGGTCAATAAAGCATTATTTGGCAGCATGAAAATTTGATGCATTTAATGGAAGCAAAAAGAATCTGGACAGACATTTACAATATATAAAGACACTAAACAGCAGTTGTTTGTAAAAAGCAATCGCCAGAACTATTATGTTAAAGCAGCTGTGTTTATAGAGAATGCACTCTTTTACATGCAAGAAACAAGCCAGGGATCCAATTTTCTTGGTAACACAGTGATGTGTTGTCTGGAGGAATGAGGCTGTGATTTTAGATCAGGAAGACTTGTGTTTACGAACAATTGTGTTGAGTTGAAGAGCAAAGCCAGTGAGCTTCCATCAGAGGCTAATGAATGATGATGAACCACAGATCATTGAAGCGAAGCAGGAGGTCAACGCCGTCTACCAGCTGCAGGTTTGTGATCACAAACAAAGCCAGCAATTTTCAACATCTCCCACTTTGTTCCTAATATTTTCTTGATTTTGAAGTTGCATCGTGTGACAGGTTGTATAATTCCAAGATGCAAGTTAAGTTATTAAAACTTTTAAGTCCAGAATAAGTAAACAGACCATCAGTGTGATACTATTGTTTACTGATGTGTTGTGTCACAGAAAGTTATTATTGCCCAGAAGAAAAGTAAAAGCTTGTCTAGAGTATTGGAAGAATATTTGTCTTCATTTTTAGAGTTGGACTGATTCCAAAAAACCCTAAACTAAACTGACCTTAGAAAACAAAAAAACAGAAAAAATTCTGCTGATTTCATAGCCTGGTAAGAAGCAGCCCCTTGTTCTTTGCTTTGCTTCGTACAGAGGGTCTGGAACCTCAGCTCTTGAGAAGCGATTGCTTACTGCAGGCGTTTCCTCTGTTGTAGTCGAAAACGATTGGATGTGATTTACCCAGTTGCTAACATTTAGCTGAGATCTATGTAGTGCCGTGGGCCAGCTCAACCGTGAAGGAAGCTATGCTAAGAAGCTAACCGGAAATAAACATCAGCTACTGGGAAGAGAGAAGTACTACGCCAAACGAGGTGGCTGTAAGAGTGCTGCAGGCTTTAAGACAAGTTTAATTTAATTTGGAAGCCTTGTCAACACGGACTGAATGGCTTCACTGCCTCCTCTTACATTGCTAAACTACAGGCAGACTTCAAAACTCCTTCTGTTCACTGATTGGCCCGGTTAAAATTCTACCGGAGAAATCCTTGTCTATGGGAGAAATCCCAGACGGAGCAAAGAAGGGAAACTAAAATTGAGCGGAACTGCGTAGGCCAGACTATTGATTTTACAGATACTGACCAAATATTTGGTGAGTAAATAGGGTTGTGTGTTGGCAAGAATTTGCTGAGATTGAAGGAAATTTTGTGACTGATTAAAAGGTACCGCCCCCAGGGTGTGACCAGGATATTTAAGTTTATGTGAGGTACACAGAGGTTAGAGGAGGTCTATAGTCAGAAGCTGAACCTGCAGAACAGGAGCTGTAGAAAGATTCAGGGTCAAACAGACCTTCACTGGGAGACAGGCTCTAAATTCTTAGATGGAGAATTTTAGAGCTGAAGAATTTTTTTTAATAGAGAATTAACTTGGTTTTCAGCTAAATTATTCTGGTTTCCCATTACTGATCACGTTTTTCTTACAATATGATACTTGGCATGACATGGGTCATGATACGATATATTGCAATATTTTCCCATTTTCCCCCAAAAATTCAAATTTAAGAATTCATTCAGTTTTACAGATATTGAGCTAGATCTTGGGGTGGTGGTAGCTGACAGTCATCACCAACACATACTCCAAACACAACTCTTTGTGCGACATCTTTGCCCTAAAATATTTGACATTAACTGTTGGGATCAATTCTGTTTGTCTGTTAGCAAAATATACTACTGGATAGATTTTAATGAAACGCTCAGAAAGTTTTCATTGAACATAGATCTACAACTCATTAACTAACAACATTAACTACCACAGCTAATCAAGTTTAAAAACAAAAACTAATTTAACACACAATTGTACACATATTGAGCTAAAACTTGGTATGGTGGTAGCTGTGAGACATCCGCAACACATACTTTGAGCATGAACTATTTGCATAAGATCTTGTGATATTATGTGAGTTCTCACATAATGTTATTTTCACATTTTGACGACTATAACTAAACTTGTGCTGTGAAATCTGAATCAGGCACCATCTTCTACTGAAGCCATTAATATAAAAAGTGTGAGAAATCATTTGAGGAGAACTGGATTTGGCTGAACATTTCCTTGTGATTAGGGGCATTTTTCAAAGCCAGGATTCTAATGGTTCTTCTACCACTGGCATAAACTAGACACAACAGATTTATGTCTGTGAGATTAGAGATTGCTGGATGCCAGAAGGGTTGGCAAATGTTTCAGGAAGAGTTCAGCTTTCACAAACTGATAACTGCTGTAGGATATTTATTTCCTTAATTCTGAGTCATCGCTTCATGTAGGAGGGAGACGTGCCAAAACCCAGCAGCATAATGTGTTCTGCAGCCTCCCAGTTCGAAGTCGGCTTCTCTCAGTTGCGGCGTGACAATAACATTACTCAGTGCAGCCTTTTGCTTTCTTGTTCCTGCTGACTCTTCTCTCCCCTACCTGTAACTTAGTCGACCCCTACGCTCATCATCTCCATGGCCGATAGCGTCACTTTTTATAGCGGTGGAGAACAATGCTGACATCACACTTATTATGCAATTCTGTCGACCTCAGAGCAGGGAGAGTGGCTTTTTTTAGCAACTGCTCAAAAACAGTACCTCACTCGAGACTGCAAACCCTGAGATTTGTCCTGAGAGGGGTGTGTGTGAGCTTTTGTCTGCAGAACAAAAATAAAATAAAATAAAAACACATAAATGCTTCTGTCTGCTACACTGAACCAGAAGATTGTGAGACAGTGTGCAATAAAGAGTCACAGTGAAAAAAACTACTGCAGTAAACCTGGCTGTTTGCTGTTCAGGTGAATGGACAAATGAACACTTAGATAAAAGAGACCAAACTAAACACATTTTTTTCTGAGCTAAAGCCAGCTGCAGGATATTAAAACATACTGTATGTTCCTTACAGGGGCTTTATGTTGTTTTCCTACAAGAAGATGCATGCTGAGACACTTTCAAACCAGGGTCAAGATGTTTTTTTTGCCACAGTGTAATTCAAGGAAGGACAAAAGTAGAATAGGAGATTGATGTTAACTCATTGCTGTTATGCCTCTGAGCCACCAAGGAAGGTCTCAGGGCTGAAAATGTTGATAGGTCATCGGATATTTTATGGAATTATTTTATGAAAGAGCTTTTTGTATCATGGTTTTGTTTTGTGTGAAGACCTTTTGGTCCAGTTCCTTAAAGCTGGACAGGTTCTGACTGGGTACAGCCATCTTCACATTATACCATAAATTCACAGTCAGACAGAAGTCTAAGCTTTAATCACTTGATCATTCAGGCCTTGAAAACCTTTTAACGAGCATTGACAGTTGTGGCAGTATCTCACCGTGCTGTGATGAGTCAGCAAACATTCATGAGGGAGTCTTTGGAGAATCTTTTGTCAAGCGAAGCATGTTGTTTCTCTGTAGTTTGACGTGTTAGTAATGTGAACATCCTCATGGCCCTTTCAGCTTTTTGTTAGAATATGTGGACAAAAACTCATCTTTCTAAAAACACGTGAATAATAAGATGGCGACGGAAACGTCTGAAATCCAGACGTCTGTGGTATCAGCTGCAGCCTCATTGCAACCAAGGAATGACCAGTTCAGTCTCAAATATAGGAGGAAATTATTTTTCACAAGAATCAACAGCTTTAGAAATGTCAGGCTTCCTGTATTGTGACTCTTGACAATGTTTGAGTACATTTACCTTTATGGCAATCTATCTCTTCATTTTCTTTAGTTAAAATACTCATCAATCAACACAATTCATAATGATTTTAAAAAAAAATTCTGTGGAAACTTCCCAAAGCCAAGTTAAGCAGACACTGATCTCAATGTTCTAATTCATGACTTTCAAATAAATTTAATATCGATAATTGTAGTAAGAGCTCAGAAACAGACACCTGTTTCTAAGGACGCCTCATTAGTTTGCTCACACTTTGCCATTTAAAATTCACAATGTTGACAATAAAAGAACCTGGTTACTGATAACTTCTATCCAGCTGCTCCAAATAAGTTAAGCAATCATCTGATGACTACCATATTTAGAAGAGACAACACAAAAAACACGTTCTAATTGTGAAATACCTTGTAGACTACTCTGTTTTACAGCATTTGCTAGTGAAAGCTCTAATTATCAAACAGTAAAGACAATCCCCTGTTCCTTTGAGGGAAGTAGGTGAAGAAATGTTTGGTTTGTATAACTGGAAGAGGCCTGAGGATTTCACAACACCTAGCTTGAAAATGGGTTTTCTGAAACTAATTGGCTCTAATTGTCTCCAAGCTAAACAAGAAGTCTGTGCTGCTAAATGAGCCAACAATCAAAATTCAATTTTTAGCTTAAAGGAACAGATCATTTCTTCTTCATACAGCAGAAAATGAACACATAACATATTTACTCAAAAATACAGATATCTGTGCACAAGTGGGGCTGTGTGGAGTACTCATGAGTAGTCAACATCTAACCTGCAGTACAAACCAGTCAGAATTTTCTCAGTTCTAAGAATCTAAAGGAAATTCTCATGTGGAAGTCAAGCTTACATTTCTCCAAGCTTCTCTAAGCCTAGCTAAAAACAAAGTTTTACCATTTAAAATAATGCAAACTGTGACTGAATATTTTAGTCATCTAACTGTAAAACAACATATATTTGTCATTATTATAAAAAAAAAAACGATTGTTTATGAAAGCCAAATCAAAGTGACTTTTGGAAGGAAATATGAAGAGCAGCTTAGACAAACATTTAACACATAGGTGTGCACTTCTTCCCACTCCTTTTTGATATTTGAGTACAGCGATATTCGTGCAATTTTTCCTTTTAATTGTTTTTATAGGTTCTTCATTTTCTTTTCTGTCTACTTTGCTTAAAACGATTGTGTGCAAATAGTTAACATATTCGAAATAAACAGGAAAAAAAAACACCTGACGTTACTTCAGTGAACCAGTGACCACGTGATTGCAATATTTTGTGTTTTTATTGTTTCCTTAAATTTATTGTTTTCTTTCTCCTTCTTTTAAGTTTTCTCCATTGATGTATTGAAAGCTAGATCTTTGTCATTCTTTGAGCTCATGGTCCCCAAAGAATCAGTTCTCCTCTGTCCTATTGGCTCCACAACACTGATCTGCTTCTATACGCTCACCTGCCACTTACCTGCCTGCCCACTTTCCACCAGTGTTTCTCTTCTTGCTATTTCATTATTCCTGGATCCTAAGACAGCCCAGGTTTTTCCAAATACTATTTGGAAAAAATCAAACTTTAAGTCTACATGATTATGGTTAGCTTAAATCTGTACCCAGAATAGGTACGACTGACAAGAGGAAGCAAAGGTAAAGTCTTTATTTACAGATTGGTGAATTAATCTGTCTTGCAGAAGGAAGGAAAATGACTGGTTAGTATTTCTCTGAAAGGCGCTTGTGAATAATAACAGATGAAAGTGAGGAGGCTGGCATAGAAGGGGAAGTTACCAGAATCCAGCTTGGAGAGAGGTTCAGAGATATAGAATGCAGAAGAGGTAAGATTGTTGTGGCAATGAGGTGGTGGAGAGTGGCAGGGTGGACAAGAAGAGAGGCCAAAGGTCAGTAGAGCAGATCCATGGTAGGGAGTCTTGGGCAGGGGTAAGTTCCTTAAGAGGTCCAATATCACAGTGTTCCAGGGAGGAATGGTTCTCCATTAGGAGCTTAAATACATCAGGAACTCACCATCAGGGATCAGGAACAGCTGTGTGAGAGAGACTCAGCTCATGCAACTCAGACGTCTGCAGAAGGTGATGCAGCTAAAGCTCCACATGCATACTAATACCGAACTCTCTTCATTGACATCTTGAAATCCTCTGCTTCAACCACTTCACCCCCTTGTAAATATTGCAAATAAACAGTTTTTTACTTTTCCCCTTTCAATTCCTATTTCAGCACTAGAAACTTTAATTTCTGTCCATCGTTTTGACAGAAAGAGATCATACAGAAGACACAAATAACTTTTGGTTGATTCACCTTAAGAGGATGCACTGAGCAGCTGCCATGTATCTACTGCAGGTAAGATACTGACTGCTAATAACTCCACATAAACCAAGTTAAATAAAAACATTCTCTTCAATACAAAATATAACCAACATCACACTAAATTATGTCATTAAAGATCTTTCAGTATAGACTAAGTTGGTAAAATCTTTTATTAAAAACAAAGTTTCTAAATTGTTTTAACTGACTTAATTGAACTTTTTAATGAGGCAGATTAATAATAATAAGACACCCATTGAATTATTGAGTAACATTGTACTAGTTTCTGTTCTCACCTAATCCTGACCATTTCAGGGTCACAAGACAAACATCAGTTTATATTTTGTCATTGAAGAAAAGCTGCATATTTCTCTGACATTTCCTGAAATATATATATTTTTTTTATCAGGAGCAGTAAAAGCAGGTGAAAAAGCTACTTCCTGAGAACAAAATATAATTCACACCAGCCTGTTCAGGATAAAATTAGGTGTTAGAAATTAAATATTCATGTGCAAGTCTTCCAGCACTTCCCAAACGTTTCCATTCTTGTGGTGTTCCTGATCTGGGCGTGTCATGAATGTTCCAGCTTTGACTATAATGTTACTATCTGTGACGCCCGAATGGCAAACAGATCACTTTTCTTCTGTTTGATTAAAACAACTCAGCAAAGATAAATTAAACAGTAAAAGCCAACAGGATGTGAAATGGACTTTTTAACAGTTTCTATAGTTTGATGCCAACTCCTGCAGGTTCATTGATTTTAGATACAGTGGCTTCAGAAAGTATTCTGACTCTACTTTTAGCCTGAGGCTACAATCATTTAACTTTATTTTTCCTCATTAATCAGCACACACCATCCCATGATGATGTTGTGAAAACAGAATTTTGTATTGCATGTGTATTTGTAATGAATTAAAACTTAAAGTAAAATATTGTGCTTATATGCATCAAACTCAAAAAGAGTCAAGACTGAAGTTGCTGCAACTGTGAGTCAATTAATGGGAAAAACACTTGACCCTTGTTAAAAAAAAATTAAAACATGAGATATGAGACCAGCATTCATCATACTTCATACCAACTGAAAGCCTCAAAAACATAACAAGAACAACCCAAACAGATTAATTTCTCAAAACAGGTTCTGTATGGATTTGTTACAAATAATGCAAAGTCAGCTAATGCGTATAAGAGATCACTAATGGTGGGTAAATTCATTCTGACAGATTCCTGCTGCATGATAAACATCTTATCACCTTCACAAAATTAATGTAGCTGCAAGTCCACACTTCATCAATATGTGTTGCTGAAACAGAATCAGATCACTCTGCTTTTTAAAGCAGGTGCAGTAAATGAACCATAGTGTTTTAAGCTCTAACAGACAGAATAATTTGTTTAAAGCTTCATGGAACCGTCGCACGGCTCCCTCACATGACTTCTGGTTTTGTGCTGCTTGTGTGGATTTACAGCATCAGATGTTTTATCTATCAGCACAGAGAATAAACTGCCAACTCAGTTTTGAGACACTCTGGAAAGACAGGAACACAACAAATGGACAAAACCAAAAACTGGAGTCCCTGCAATCCTAGGAGCTGAGCTGTGATTGGAGGTTTTATTGTTTTATCTTGTCTGACATGCATACATGAACCTGCGAATGTGCGTGTGTCAAAGATGTGCTTTTCCTATCGAACCTAGTTTATGTACAGTTCATGCAGGATTATTAAGACATGAAACATTAAATTCAAATAAATGGGTTTAAATGAAAATACAATATTCGGGATAAGTCCCACTGTGGATGCTCAATGAAACATTAAGTGAGTGCTGATTCAGCATTCACACTTTTGTTTTTCTCTTTTTTTATACACTTTGTGTCAAACTGCACCTGCATACTTAATAAAATTTAAGCTGTTTATACATAATGTTCAGCTTATTCAGAAGATTTGTGCTGTGACTTTTGGTTTTTTGCAACTTTTAAATTTTCAAAACATATTGAAGTAGGGTTGTAGTGAAGCAGTGCTACTAAAACAATATTGAAATAAAGTTTTCTGATAACGAGACTTTATATTCTAGAGCATTTGAAAAAGTTGACATTGAAAATTGTTAATGCAAAGTTAAATGGGATGAATAATCTTCTGTTTCCTCTGTTTATATTTAGAATATATCTATTGTACTTGAATGCACCATTAACTCATTACTCTGTCTATCTGTTATGTTGAAGTACAACAATTTAAGTAAAAAAATGTGTTAGGTTGTCAGATTACAGGACTGCATATTTCATCCAAACTGAAGACCCTGCTCTTAGACTGTCTTCATAGTGCACATTTGTAGGTCGGTCACATCACTTTTGTGTGGTTTCCTCATGTGGCCAACAATTTCTTGTAAGGTTTAGTTTAAGAGAGTACCCAGTTTTGGTTTCAAGCAGATAATGAATCCAGGCGAGCACAGTTAAGTAAAAGGTAAGTGACTTTATTTACAGTGTTACTTCCA
>JARVJO010030816.1:0-11107 GCA_031762555.1 Cynodonichthys magdalenae | reverse complement strand
GTGGAACCAGTGTGTGTGATCGCAGCGCGCGGCTCTTCGCTGCGCCACAACGCCGCAGTGCCAAGCTGCAAACGGGTGATGCAGTCGTCATCATGGATCATAACATCCTCTCTGTGTATAAATACACATTCTGAAATACACACTCTGAAATACACACTCTGAAGAACACACTGCATGTTACACTATTTATTATCTCCTCCAGTAAGGCTGAATCCATTCCTGTCAAAGTTTTTTTTTGGCACAACTTTGTGCGTCCTTTATCTAACTGCGTAAACGTGGATGTAATAATTGTTAATCATGTGTGTCTGGTGTGAACAAAAATCATTTTCCCATCATTAACAGTTTCCCAGAATCACCTCTAAGTGTCTCCAATGGAACCAAACCCACAGAAACATGCGTACGCCAGCCTTGGAGTTGGCGTGGGGCTGTGCACATTTCCACGTTCATTTCTGTTTTGATACATCCGGAGTTTTGCGTGGAAAATGACGTACGCACGTTTTTTGTGCATACGCACTGTTGATACATGAGGCCCCTGGAGTTAACCTAATGAGAACACCTGCATCAAGTCTCATTAGCCTAAGAGCACAGCCTGATGGTTTACTTTTGCTAATAAAAATCTGAAATGGAATTAAGGACAGCTGTATGGAGTGAATTTTGACACCAAACAATGGCTGAAGCTCAAAGAACTATACTGTGTATGAGAAAACTTAAATTGTCTCAAGTCATTCTGTCATTAAAAGTAAGAGCAAAACTGTTTCTACTGAGCATAAGACGAGTACTTGGGCTGCAGTTTGCAATGAATTCAATGCAGATGTATGTAAATGTAACCACAATAGAAGTACACCAACTAATATGTATATTTTTTAATAAAAATGTGTAAAAAAATCCTAGTCCATCATTCACAACACGTTCACTTAAATTTTCATGTAATGATACACGTTCAGATTATTTATAGACCGTATCTAAAAATATCAAATATATTTTAAATGTAAATGAAGCTATGAAATAATATAATATAAAACACAATGACTTAAACTATATTATTATATAGGTCATCAAATTAGCATCAGTTTGAGCTTGTGAACTAGGTTTCCTGTAGTGATTGTTAATGTCCAGCAGGTGTCAGTATTCAGTGACACAGTATCGACACGTGTCGAAACGCTTCATGGTGCCTCATCGACCCATCACTAACGCACAGTGCCTGTGCACACTCCACATCTGGTGTGGCATGCCAGAGAGGAAATGCTGCCACTGCCTTCCAGCAGAGACCAGAAAGGATGTCTAGTCATGAAAAACCAGCCCTAAAACTTCATGAGCAGAACATGAAATAGGCCACATGAAAGAGCAGAACATGAAAATAAAATTTTACAAGTTGAATTACATGTGAAATTAGAAGAGCTGCTCAAAGAAAGGTGCAAGTGACAGCTATTCTGAACATTGTGATTAAATAAATTGTGTGAATAAAAATATTGATCTTATTTGGCACGACTCTTAGTATTGTCACCACAAACTATAATTTAGATCAGCCTTGGCTGAGTTAAACTCTTACATTTTGTACACAAACAATACTGAGCAGAAGTTAAACCTGCCTCATTGAAGGATAAATTTAAGCCTTAATTTCGTCACAGAGCAGATCTGATCCACCTTCCTGCATTTGGCTTTATTTAATACAGAATAGATTAAATCTGTGACTATTTAATAATAAAGCTTTCTGCAACATGAAACCGTAATGGAAATCTTTTTGTTTTAAGCCAGTAATTTATGACAGACTTTATTGACCCAGTTTTCATGGCACCCTGTTTACTTGCAGATTGATTAGAGCCAGAACAAGATCTGCCCAGAGAAATCCTTATCATTTGTATATATTTCTGTGATTTCCCTATTACCACTTAAAATTACCCATTTAAAATCATCTTTAGTTGTTTCAGGTAAAATGTATAAAACATTAAATGTTGCTCTGAAGATAATATAAATTCAAAGTGGTTGTAATTATCTGATCAGTTCTTACTCAGGTTTGGATTTGGCCCATTCAGATGACTTCCCTCATCCTCACTACTGGTTCGTTGATGTTTTGTCTTCTACCTTTAGAGCAAAACAAAGTCATTTATCAGTGGATCATTGTTTTTTGCTTGAACATTAAATGCATTAAAAGGTCAACATGATGAAAGTCTGTCCAAATATTAAACAATGAAGACAAACAAATCCATGAAACAAACATCAAATCAACACTGATGTCCTATATTGTCCTTTTATCTTTTCATAACTGTATAAAAATAATTAAGCTTATTTGTTGTTGGACACCTGTCCAAAAATGAAGTGAACATGCTCTCTCATATTATGTGTTTAAACGGTCCTTTGTTAAGCTATTCTTAACTAATTTGAACTGGTTATAGTTGAGACCTGCTGCTTTAATGAATTTTCCAGTTAATACATCCTTCCATTTACGTTTTAGTAAGTTAAAGGTGCTTCCTGTCATCAATACATGTTTCCATGCAAGGAGGAAATCTGTGCTCTGCATTTGACCATCACACATGAGAAACACCCAAGTGGCGCAGCTGGCAGCTATGTGAGCGCCTGGGGAGAAGTTGGGGGTTAGGTGTCTTGCTCAAGGACACCACGACCTGTGGGCATGACGAGGAGTTGAACCTGTGACTTTCTGGTCCCAAGTCAGCTGCTCTTTGGTGGCCTGCTGGCACGAACTCCTAGATAGAAACCAATCAATGTTTCTAATTATGAAGGATTTTGCATTGTAATGTTTTATGGTTAAAAAATAAAACAGCAGGATGTTGATCCAGTCAGTCTGTACGAGGAGAGATGGAGCAGTGCTGAAGACTGTCCTCCCTGCGGTCCAGTAAGTTCTGGAACCTCTGCTGGCTAAAAAAATAAACAGCTGAACTGGTTCAGACTAAAGCATACTCAGGATGCATTTCCTGTTTTTATTGTTTGGGTGGAATAAATGAATCATTTTGCACTTGGAATAAATACACAATGCTTTATTGCAAACATACAGGGTATTGATTATCATTTCTTATTGTTCACATGACTAGCTGTCATGTGAAAAGGGGGAATTAAAGAAATTTATAGGAGTTTGTTTTATTTTTGCTGATTTTTAAAAGCACAACACAATCTGTAGTTTCTCTTTGGTGAATGATGATACATTTTTATAAACTATTTTGGTGATTAAAAGGATTATTTTATGTACAGACGATACGGTCACTCAGAGCAGGACGTACATATACAAATATATACATGCCTGAAAACATTTACAACACGAACATTAAAACTTAGTTGTTTCTGGTCACATGATGGGAGAACCAGCTTGTCTCTAGGGAGTGGCCAGAACCTGAAGATGATGTTATTTAAGAGATGAAACTTCCTGTCTGAGGGGAGTCTGCAACGGATTAAATGGCTGAGGCTAGCTAGCCTAGCAGCTGGGTATTTGTATGGCTTCAGTTCTTGCATTAACATTCAGGTCTTCATTCTGTGTTTGTTCCTTGTTCTCGACATACACCAAAGTGTATAAACACGCTATATTCAGTGAGATCAACCAATGTCCTTGCTCTGAACATCTTAAAATGTGTGTTTTACACTGATGTAATGTTGAAAAAAAACACAAAATTGACACATATACATACATATACATATATATATATATATTTATATATATATATATAGGGAACTAAGGTTTAAAAAAACTAAGTAAAAAACTTTTTAAGAATGACCCAGGGTGCTTTTTAAGCCAAGTTTTTAGTAGCTTTAATTCAACAAGTTAGTCGTTTTAACCATATAAGGGTATTTTAGACCCAACAGATTTTAGTTTGTACCAGAGTGTGCAGGTAGAGTGATTTACACAAGAAACACAAATAGAATGTTTTATATTTTGTTTTAATTTAGTGAATAAAAGGGAACATTTGTGACTCACATGTAAAATTATGACATGTTCTCCAGATCACGACTGAAATAACAAGAAGAAGGATAACTCCAATGACGATGCCAGTCATTTCCCCAGGACCTAGTTGTTGTTGTTGTTGTTGTTTTTCTATCAAACAGAAAAAATAGATGTAAGCATTATTATTTTACACCAGTCTGTTCTCTATTTCTGCTTCTGTCTTAGATAGTTAACAAGTTAAATAAATCAGTACAGTGCATTTTTAAAACTAATAAAAGTTGAAGTGTGAAATGTTTCAGAAAAAAACTTTTTTTTTTTGGGGGGGGGGGGCATTTTTTTTTTTAAATATTTCATATATATATATATATATATATAAACACAGAAGTATTTCTTCTCTACTGAAGTATTGTGGCCCCCTACAGGGGCAGGATCTCACTTATCCAAGATGTGGACAATTACAAACATTTACTATAAAAACACCTGGATTTTCAATCTGGAGTTAAAAAAACTTTTCCAGTTTTCCAGCTTTTTTCAGTTAAAAATTAAAATGTGTGATGTTCCAACACACTGCTGAAAAAAACAGGACAAATCTGACTTCTTTTTCATTTTAGAATGGAGTTCTAAAAACATATCTGCAAAATCCATGCTGTTAAACTTTTGTGTTATTATTG
Organism: Cynodonichthys magdalenae; assembly: GCA_031762555.1. Lineage (NCBI taxonomy): Eukaryota > Metazoa > Chordata > Actinopteri > Cyprinodontiformes > Rivulidae > Cynodonichthys > Cynodonichthys magdalenae. The sequence goes on along the minus strand of JARVJO010030816.1, from coordinate 6,547 downwards.
GTCAGTCTCTGGTTTTTGGTCAGTCTCTGTCTCCATGGGATGCTGGATGGACAAGTCTTCCCCTGTTGACATATATTAGATTATTTGTAAATAAAATATTTTGGAGCAGATAACCACAACCCCCACTCTGTCAAACTGGAAGGAACCAGTCATGGAAGCTGGAGAGGGTGAAGCAGCTTAAAGGAACAACATCAAAATGAGCTGCTTTGATAGACCTCAAAGTGGTGAAAGAGAGACTGGTAAAGTTAAAATGAGGAGGAATTCAGACCAAAGTATTGTAGTTCCACTTTATGAAGACCCAACTGAATTATTTAAATGTGTGAGGATTTAAAAGCATCATGTCTACTTTAACTGTACTTAAGTGTTGTGCTTCTTTCTTTGTTTAATTTTATTATGCAATTTATTTACATATTCTTGGATCCATGTTCAGCTCAACTCTTTATTTTTTTATTTTATTTTTTTAAATGTGTTTAACTTAATTAGACTTTGTCTCAAACTGAAAAGCAGGAAGCAAAATATCTTCAACAGGTCCAGTTGTATAAATGCTAAACCTTTAGGCCTAATAGGCTGGGATTTTCAGAACCTACAGCCACACTGCTGGTCGCTTGAATTTAGAAAAAGTCTTGTAGAAAGTTGGATATTTTCTCTTAAATTCAAGTTGCCAACTGGTCTCAAAGTGTTGTAATCCAGTGAGATTACATTTTAAACATTGGTTAATTCTGGCTACAGCCCAAGTTGTTTTTCACTAAATGCAGAGTAACATGTATAATAAGCACATTTAACAAACATTGATCTCAAAGTTAAAAAGTTTTATTAGTTTACTACTAACAGTGTTTTTTATTATTAATTAGAGACTGTTTTTATTTACCATCATATTTCTCCTTTGGAGAAAAACTACAAGATAAAAAAAGTGCTTAAATATCTCATTTAATATTACTGGTTTTCAAACTAATGATATTTGCCTACCTGGAGGCAAATATTGGTGTTTATGTTTCTTGAAACTGAGATTAAAATGAATTGTGTTTAAGGGTTTAACATGTTGCAGACAAAAAACAAAAACCTCATACTTCATGTTTAAAGTGCTCTGAGGTAAACACTCACCAACATGTAGAGTGATAGATCTAGTCTTTTTTTGTGTTTTTGTGTTGACACGGAAGGTGTAATTTCCTGCATCCTCTTCAGTTACATTTCTCAGTTGGAAATAAATGGTTCCATTGACTAGTTTATCATGGTGGAGGGATGTTCTGCCATGGAATCTCTCATCTTGATAAAAACGTAAGTTACTCTCTGGATATCTGTGCACTATATGGTCATTATGCTCAATTATCACAGTTACATTTGTCAAATCCATTTCAGCATCCTGGTGACATTGCAGAGTGACGTTCTGATCCACTTCAACCGTGACAACAGGTTCCAGACAAATGATCTCAAACTCTGAAAAATAAACACAAACATTTATTTCATAACTTCTTTCTTCATTTAACCAGACAAATTCCATTCATATCACATATCTATTTGGCAAGGAATCCTGATCAAAACATTAAGATTTACAGTTACTGCATTATGAAGAGATTTTACTTTCAGTCATTTTCTTTAATAAAGTTCTAAATCAGAACTGAAAGTGGTCTGATTCTCACATATGAAGGCTGTGTCTCTATTTAGGGCCTGCAGCCCACCTATAGTGCACATTTGTAGGTCGAGTGTATCACTGCACTGCAGGCTGTCCCATATTTTGGGCTCTTCATGCAGCTGAGCCTACAAATGCAGCCCACAAAACCCTGAAAATGTAGTAAATGGAGTATTCTCCACAGTTAACAATATCCCAGGATGCATTGAGCAGTAGGTAATGTAAACAGTAAAATGAGACAAAGTAGTTTGGAAATTCATCATAGATTGAATAAATTGTTTTTAAAGTGGATGTGACAAGCCCACCCTTAGTACCCAACAAATATGCCATCAAACAGCTGAGCTGAATACCATTTTGTGCCACGTGGTCAAAAAGTTCCCCAACATCATTGCATAAGTTTTCTTTGCACAAATACAAGCTCTAACTTAAAAAAATAATTATTGTAGGGTTCTAGAGTAAAAAAAATGTTCCATTTACTCAAACACATGTTTATGCAAAAATCAGAAAACAGATTTGTTGCCACCAATGATGACACACTGCTCACAACTGGCAAAATATTGTTTAAACTTAAACTTATTGGAGAAATTAAAGTTTGATCTTTTTTTTTTTTAAATATACCGATTCAGTGTGTTAAATGCCTTTTTTAAGCTCTAAAAAACATCAATTTATCCTAATCAAGTTGACCTGTTGAATATAACAAGTTCTTTCTGTCGAATGGATAAAAAAACAAAAACAATTAGGAAATTACTAGAATTTAAGTGCTTTATTAATTGTTGAGCCACCTACACAGGTGATGCTTATTGGTCTGATTACTGGCCAGATCCGGTTAAAAATGGGTAAAACTTTATTTATTTAACTTCATTTATCAGGCTGACTTCTTGTTTTAGATGCAGGGTTGATGAGGACAGGGTGATTTCTTTCTTTCTGAACGGATAGTTCTCTAAAACAATAACATCACAATTTCACGCAGGCAGTGATGACAACATATTGCAATTTTTTTATTATAATTTTTTTCCCATGAGAGAACAGGCCAACACCAAAACCATCTGCACGGTGGTCCTGCTTCCGTTCAGCCTTTTTAAGTGACTTATTAAATCAGAAACATTTTCTTCTGATCATTTTCTTGTCATTGTATTTATTACAGCTGACAGGAGCCACCAGGAAGTTGTAGTGTTAAAGGATGCAGCATGCTTGATTGTGACACATGATTTGGTTCAGAAATATTAGCTTTCTATTTAATTCAGTATTGAAATAGGGCTATTGCCTTAACTTTAGCACAACAAAAAAGTTAACTAAATAAATAAACTAATTTAGAAGTGTTCTGGCCCCATTCTCTATGAAGCCCCGGGGAAAAACCAGGACTCACTGGAGGTATTATGTAGGCTGGAAACGCCTCGGGATCCCTCACGACGAACTGAAAGTGTCGTTGGGGAAAGGGGGTCTGGGTTTTTCTAGACCTGCTGCCTCTGAGAACTGACTGATAAACTCCCACAGAAGACGGAGATATATTTTGGACTTCAAGGCCAAGAAGAAGCTGCTGCAAGCAGAGCCGCAGGTTGCCATCAAACACAGAAAAAACTACTTTAAATTAAACAATATGGAAAGCTAAGTAAGAAAGTATGGCCTAGTTTATATTTTATTTACATCTTTTTAGAATTAACTGAGTTTAAAGCCTTTTTGAAAGACCAGATTAAAGATTTTCCCACTTAATGACTCAGCAAAATTGACCAAAGTTTGGGTTTATTTTTACTTCAATTTGATTTGTAACCTTTAAATAAAACAGCAAAAGTCGGGAAAAAATTGCACTTACCCTTTTGTTCAGAGATTATCCATAAACAAACTTGAATAATCATCCAAAATGCCGTTTTTAATGGCAGCATCTCTGCCTCTTAATGGATTAAGGCCTTCCTTTAAAGTCGGTTGTTTGGGATCAGAGGATAACAATTAGCCTACTTTCAAAAGTCTTTCTTCAAAGAAGGAGCAGCCACGTGCTGCGGCAAGAAAAATGTCTTCACACAAAGTTATTAAGTATTTACCACCGTGAAGTTTTCTCTCCGCGTATTCAAGGGAGCACGTGTTGAGTAATCCCGGAAGTTTTCAGCAAGGCGTGATCAGGCATGTGCTATTGAAGGCACAGTGGCCATGAAGGAAGTACTGGATGACTTTAGTGTCTGATTGTTGTAGATACACAGCCTTTCAGTATCATTGAAGACAAAGGCTTCAAGGAGCATGTTGCAAAACTAGATCTCAACTATGTTCTGCCAACCAGAAAGGTACGTGTGGTGACATTGATGTTACAGTAGTGTTCAAATTGTTTTCATTCCTTTAGGCTATCAAGGCCATGGTTGAGGCCATATATCACAACGAGAAAGAGAGAAGGCCAAATCTGAAGTAGAGAAAGCACCTGCTGTTAGTCTGACAGCAGACATGTGGACGTCCAATAATATGGATGCCTATTTTGGCCGTTACTTGCCATTTCATTGATGACCACCAAACAATTGTTTAAATAATGTGACTTACTTTAGCAGTTATACTGCTCCTAAAAAAATTTCACCAGCTTCCTTGCCTTGGACGAATTGCAGACAAAACAGGGGTGAGTTCAAAAGCCTTCTTCACAACTAGATTCATTAGTTGTGCAATGCAGATTGCATGGCACAGTTTAAGCTATCATGTTGGATGCTCCATCTGTAATTAAACATGTAATTTTAAACCTAATGCCCCATTCATTCATTAGGGAGGATTTCACACTGGCCAAGTTTTCTGCCGTATGTGCCCGGGAGAATTTCAGTACACCAAGTGGTGTGGACTTATACTGCTACATTCTGAATACATTTTCTTTTTTTTTTTAAAGGAGAAGATTGAGCATGTTCAAGATAGTATGGGGAGGCCAAAGAAAAAGCTCACTCAGGAGGTGGAAACCAGATGGAACAGCACGTTTGAAATGCTGGAACACTTGCTGGAACTGAGAGAGCCAGTGGGGGCAGCTTTGGCCAGCTTACACACTGACATTCCTGCACTGACCTCTGAAGAGTACAGCATTGTATGTGGGTTCCTGTCGAGACAACAGCTTATCATGATTCTGCGGGAAAAGCTTCACAAAGTCCAGAGTATGAGCATTATGTCAGTGGCAACTCTGTTGGACCCAAGATTTAAAACACACAAGGCTGAAGAAGCTGTAAAAAGACTTACTGCAGAGTGTGCCAGTGTTATAACTTCAGCAGCTTCAACTTCAACATCACAGGATGCAGTAGCAGAGGAACCTGGTCTGTATTTTTGACACGTCTGCTTCATTTGCTCGAAACAGTGTCGAGTGTAACATCACTAGTGCTTATGATTTATTTTAGTTTTCTGTCTTGTCTCTCTCTGTTTCTTCCTCCTGCCTGTCTTGCTCCAGCCCCGCCCACTCTTCTTCTTCTTCTTCTTCTTCTTCTTCTTCTTCTTCTTGTGTTTAATGGCGGGTGACACCTAACATTTAGATGTATTATCGCCATCTACTATGCGGGCTACAGTGTGGGCCAGAATAAAAACAAAAACAAAACAAAAAACTATACTTTAAAAAAAAAAAAAAAAAAACTAAATTCTTCTATAGAATCCCGTTTCCTTTAGAAATGTAATAAGTGCCTTATTTATTTTATTATGTTTAACTAATTCCTTATTCAATCTTAATTTTTCAACACCATTTTTCCTTAGTTCTTGTTTCAATTTATCTCTTCTTAACCCATAGTTTTCACAATGAATTAATACATGCTCTACTGTCTCTAAATCCATTCCACAGTCACATCTACCTGTTGGATGTTTACCTATCAAAGGTAAAGTTTTATTTAATCCTGTATGTCCGATCCTTAATCTTGTCATCACTCCTTATTTCTTTCTTGTTCCTCCAATTATTTCTAGATTTCCTACTTTATGTTGTATATGAAACAAATGACGACCTTTAATCCCCTCTTCCCACAATTGCTGCCATTGAGATTTAATTTTGTTCTTAATAATAGATTTTATTTCAGACTTACAATATCCTATTTCCATAATTTCATCCTGTTTTAAAGACATCTTAGCTAAATGATCTGCTATTTCATTCCCCTCTATATTCTTATGAGCTGGTATCCACATAAATTTAATCTTTATTTGATCCTGTGTAACTCTATATGATTTCATAAATTTCACGAGTTTCTGATAAGAAATTTAAAATGGACATTAGAGAAGACAATGAATCTGAACATACAAGTGCTCTTTCAATCCTATTTTGCTTTACCCACTGTAATGCCATCATTGCTAACAATTCCACTGTATTTACAGCTAACTGATCAGAGGTTCTTTGCTTCTTATATATGTCTAATTCAGGAATAGCATAAGCAAAACCTGTCTTTTCTGATTTTAAATCCTTTGAACCATCTGTATAAATAACAATATATGATCTATATATATTACTTATTCTATCATTTACAAGATCTACCCAATTCTTATTATTTTTATTACTCTGTATTTCTTTATGAACTTCTAGATCTACATTTGTATTTGGAAACAACCAAAAAGGTGTAACTGAATAAGGCACAGCAGCACAACATCTCTTCCCCTGCATCCCCAGTTCCTTAGCACATTTATTTGCTGCCCATGCAAAACCGTCTATTTTGGCTTTTTCACTCTCCCAGCAAGGCTCCAAAGTTCTTACTGCTGGATGATGTTCTGCCTTATGTCCCTGTAATCTTACCCAGTAATTCATCATAATTTGTTTATGTCTCAACTGTAACGGAATCTCCCCCATTTCCACTTGCACTGCCAATGATGGAGAGGTTTTCATGGCTCCACAACATAATGTTAAAGCTTGATTTTGAACTACTTCTAGTTTACTAATTGTTGTTTTCACTGCTTGCCTGTATACTACACATCCATAGTCCATCACTGATCTTATTAAAGCTATGT
>JARVJO010030815.1:0-11110 GCA_031762555.1 Cynodonichthys magdalenae | reverse complement strand
TCATCAAGAGAATGAAGAGTGTGTGAAGCAGTAATCAAAGCAAAAGGTGGAAGAACCTAGAATATAAGACATATTTTTAGTTGTTTCCCAATTTTTTGTTAAGTATATAATTCCACATGTGTTAAATATACAGTATATATAACATAATTCGTGGGCGCAACAGGTGGAAATGATGAGTCTTAGCTGGAGTTGTCTCGTCTCATGCTGCTTCTGCTTCTGCTGCTTTTTAAAATGATGCACTAGATGCAGACAAGTTCTGTGATTGACAGGAGTGATGCAGCTCTGAATGCAGCCCACACTTGTGCAGGACTCCCAATGTAGGAAAAACAAACAAATTAAGAAAGATTATTGGTTCTTCAATAAGTGTGTGTTTGTGTGTGCATGTGCTTTAGCATAAGAAATACAAAGTGTAGCATGTGCATATAATGAAATGTGTGTGTCTCACGATGAATGCGTGAGACTTAAGAGCCCTATGAAGAGTTGACAAGCTAGTTTACACCTGGAGTTTGAAAACAATGTTCCCAAGAATCAGGTGTTCGGCCTCGTTATACCAAACTTCCAGCACCTAGCCAGCTGTAGCATGAACAGACATCTCCTTCTAGGCTTGAAAACACCAACTGCTATATGGGAAGGTCTGGGCCCCATACAGAGCAGTGGTCCAAAATAATATATTTAGGAAAAAAATGGCCTTACAAGGGAGAAAGTGGTCTCTGCATTCACAAAGTAGGAGTTTCTTATTTTATAGGAGTAGTTGACACAAGACATGATTGGTCAGATTGACGGTGGGGTTTGAAGAAGTTGGGGGCAGAGGGGAGTAGCTTGTTCGAGTCGGGCAGGAAGCGCCTATATTTTTAAAGATTAAATTTAGTCATAACTTGAGAAAGGAAGGTGCTAGCTGCATGAAACGCTGTACATATGGAGTGATGTGTAACAATTTGTCTCGGTCAAAACATCCCTAACCAGCCCATAAAAAGATAGCTAGAAATCACTATGAATAAATATGAAAATTAGTCATAACTTGAGAAAAGAAGCCGTTAGCTGCATGAAATTTGAACGCCCTACATATGGAGTGATGTGTAATATTTGGCTCGGTCAAAACATCCCTAACCAACCTATTAAAAGATAGCTAAAAATCAATATGAATATTAGTCATAATTTGAGACAGGAAAAAGCTTGCTGCATAAAATTTTAAATAAAGATATGTTAACATGTTCACAATCATTTTTATTTGAGTCATTTTTCTTAAACTGTACATAGACAGTCAATAAACCATTTTTTAACTATTATTACTTCCTCTTTTAAGTTGCCCCACAAGACGTGTCAATCCGACCAATCACGGTTAGAGAAAACTCCGCCCACACAACAACTCCGCCAATCACTATTAGGGTCAATTATGCCCACACCAAGACCTCCGCCAATCATGGGTAGGGCCATTTCCGCTGACATCAAAACCTTCGCCAATCATGGGTAGGGCCATCTCCGCTGACATCAAAACCTCCGCCAATCACGAGTAGGGCCATCTCCGCCCATATCAAAACCTCCGCCAATTATGGGTAGAACCATTTCCGCTGACATCAAAACCCCCACCAATCAGGGGTAGAGCCCTCTCCGCGGACATAAAAACCTCCCCCACTCACGAGTAGGGCCATCTCCGCTGACATCAAAACCTCCCCCACTCACGAGTAGGGCCATCTCTGCCCACACCAAGACCTCCGCCAATCATGGGTAGAACAATTTCCGCTGACATCAAAACCCCCACCAATCACGAGTAGGGCCGTCTCCGCCCACATCAAAACCTCCGCCAATCACGAGTAGGGCCGTCTCCGCCCACATCAAAACCTCCGCCAATCATGGGTAGGGCCATCTTCGCTGACATCAAAACGTCCGCCACTCAGGAGTAGGGCCATCTCTGCCCACACCAAGACCTCCGCCAATCATGGGTAGAGCCATCTCCGCTGACATAAAAACCTCCACCAATCACGAGTAGGGCCATCTCCGCTGACATCAAAACCTCCACCACTCACGAGTAGGGCCATCTCTGCCCACACCAAGACCTCCGCCAATCATGGGTAGGGCCATCTCCGCTGACATCAAAACGTCCGCCACTCACGAGTAGGGCCATCTCCGCCCACATCAAAACCTCCACCAATTATGGGTAGGGCCATCTCCGCCCACACCAAGACCTCCGCCAATCATGGGTAGAACCATTTCCGCTGACATCAAAACCCCCACCAATCACGAGTAAGGCCATCTCCGCCAACATCAAAACCTCCGCCAATCATGGATAGAGCCAAATCCGCTCACATCAAAACCTCCACCAATCCCGAGTAGGGCCATCTCCGCTGACATCAAAACCTTCGCCACTCACGAGTAGGGCCATCTCTGCCCACACCAAGACCTCCACCAATCACGGGTAGAACAATTTTCGCTGACATCAAAACCCCCACCAATCCTGAGTAGGGCCATCTCCGCCAACATCAAAACTTCCGCCAATCATGGATAGGGCCATCTCCGCTGACATCAAAACCTCCGCCACTCATGAGTAGGGCCATCTCTGCCCACACCAAGATCTCCGCCAATCATGGGTAGGGCCATTTCTGCCCACATCAAAACCCCTACCAATCACGAGTAGGGCCATCTCCGCCAACATCAAAACCTCTGCCAATCATGGGTAGGGCCATCTCCGTCCACATCAAAACCTCTGCTAATCATGGGTATGGCCATTTCCGCCCACATTAAAACCCCCACCAATCACAAGTAGGGCCATCTCCGCCCACAGGACAACATGTACTGCAGGGACTCGTACTTGTTACAAGGTGCCAGAACACACAGGCGTATGTACACAAGAATGTTTCTGGTAGGGAGGACACCTGCTGGTGTCTGAGAGTCTTTTTTAAATTGGCTTCTACTTTTGTTGCCTCTTTTAATTCTCTGTTTTCCCCCTCCCCTCCCTCTTGCCACTGTCAGGCCACTCACCCCAACATGCGGACATATTATTTCTGCACTGACACAGCAAAAGAGATGGAGTCTTGGATGAAAGTAATGACAGATGCTGCTCTCGTTCACGCTGAGCCCATCAGAAGGTGGGTTTTCACCACATGAAAGACAAAACTTTAGCTTTTGCAACTGGGTAGAAATGTAAATATTGTTAGAAGCTTTTGAGTGACTATTTATACAGTAATTTGTATACAGTGGAAAACAAGCTTTGGACTGACACAACTGTATGTGGTGAAGGTATTAGGTAATCCAGATTCTGGTTGCATATTTCTATGTCATCGGGTTCTTAAAATTTTAACAGGACCCTTGACCAATCAATCCCTCCCTAACACAGTTAGCTCAGTATATGGGAAAAACAGAATGTTTTATTAACTGAATGTCTTTTTGTCACAGACTAGACAAGTTGAACGTGGACCAGCAGAAGCCTCAGGATTTGAACAACTTTCTGAACCACAAAATCCTAACGGGGCCTGAGATCCAGAAAAATGATCTCAACCAAGACCCAGTGCAGCAACAGTTTTTCTCACAGGCCAATGACAAAGGGTTGAAAGATTCAGAAAAACACAACAGCCAGAAAGAGCATGGGGATTGCACCTTTGAAAGAGATGAAGAAAAGTTCTTACTAAAGAAAGATGAAGTTGGATATAGGCTTCAGAAGAATGGAGAAAGGTATTTCCTTCACAAAGATGGAGAAAGACTTTTGTTAAGAAATGATATGGACAATTGCTCACTGCAAAAAGATGGTAAGGTGTACATTATAGACAGATATCTGGATAAAATGGCTGATCGTCAAGGGAACATCGAGTACACCATGACGCAGACAGAGGAAAAATATGATCATTCTAAAGATGGAGAAAAGAACCTCCTCACAAAAAATGGAGAGAAATATGTACTTCCAAAATTTGGACAGAAAGATGGGCAGAAACCTGTTCCTCAAAAGGAAGTGAGGAGACAGCTTTCATTAAAGGAAACAGAAAGGCACAACACAGTAAGAGACATGGGAAACAAATATGGTACCATACAGGTTGTAGACAAATATAGTATTCTGAAGAAGGTGGGAAAGTATAGTACTCTACGAGAGGGTGATAAATATACTACTATCACAGACGCAGAGAAATATGCCACTCTCCGCAATGGGAAAATGTTTGATTTTCAAAAAATAAACAGTGCAGAGAGGTCTCTGGCTAAAACCAGTAACATCAGACTTCAACCAATTCAAGCTGCTGCCATCACACCTACAATATTTGCAACGTGCCAGAACCAGGCCAAAATCTATACCCAGAAACCAGCACAGTTTCATGACTCAGGATCTGAGCCAAGAAATCCTGGAGACCCCAGTCATCCAAAAGTAGATAACAGTCAGACTAGGATCTCCACAAATCTTCCTGGTCCAGTTCTGGAGCTAGACAGTGGCCTGTCCAGGACCAACTCTATCAAACAACTGCAGCCATGGGTCACCCCTCAGAGACCAAGAGGACTGGAAGATGACACTAGGAGGTAAGGCTCTCTGACTATGGAGGAGAAACTTTCTTATTGCACTTTGTGAAACCATGAGTTGATTACGTCCAAACTGATCCAGCGCACAGGTTACTGTGCATGAAAGGTGAAAAGTTAGTGAGGTTTGCAAAAACAAGATTTTGCCTGTATGTATGTGTTCATTTGTGTTTGTGTGTGTCTTGTCAGCCCAAAGGTTTACTGAACTCCTGATAAACTGATACTTAGCAGCCATTTAGCAATACCATCAGTTTTTCTATCCATCCATCCATCCATTATGAGACTCAAGTATGGTAATATTCTTGTGAAATGTCCATCATCTACAGAAGTGATTGGGGAATTTCAATTGTTTATATACACAAATACACACACTTACCTGCCTACTGGCTACTTTACTAGGTACACTTTTCTAGTTTTAGTTTGTCACAAATTGGGCAACAGTGGGGACAGGAGGTAGGGGTTCTTCCTGTAACAATTGGGTTGACGGTTTTAACACTCGCTCTGTCTCAGTCATTGTGTTTTTGGGAATGACACTTCACCTGCCTTGCATGCTGTTGATGGTCCAGTTGTGCTTCCGTCAGTCTGCCCCAGTGGCTTATGTGGCTTACAATGTGGCTTACCACCATCATAGTGTAAATGTGTATTGGATGGGTGAATGTCCTTGTAGTTAATAAGCTGCTATACAAATTTAAGTCATTTACCATTTAGTACATTGTTTAGGTGCAGCTTGCATACTTTACTAGTGGCTGTTAGATTATTTTCATGTACCGTTGCTATATGTTGTCTAGTCAGTCATATTAGTAAGAATTATTACTAGTAAACAATACAGTCACCCATCAAATACATTATTTTATTAACTGAAAATATTGAAATTCTATGACTTGGTTGATTATAATATATTACTGTTTATGTATAAGGCTCACAAAACATTACCTTCTAATATCCAAGTAAATTTTGTTTAAAGGAAGAGGTATTATTATCTTAAGGGGATAGAGATGTTTATGAAGCCTTGGTTTGTACTAGTTTGAAAGAACGGTGTATTGAATCCAGGGAATAGGATTGTGGAATGGTCTGGAGGATACCAGATCTATGTATATATTTAAGAGAATGATAAAAGTTAGTTTTCTGAAGGAATATGAAAAAGCATAATGTTAATCTATATGAATTGTTGTTTGAGTTGATGTTTTAATTTAGCTTTGTTTTTTTTTTTGTTTTTTTTGTGTAAATTACTTTTGTTTGAACATATTCTGGGGATAAAAGGGGCAGATATAAGATTTATTCTTCTTCTGCTACCTTTCATTTTATTAGATTTTTGTTTTTATGTTTTTGTTTTTTGATGTATATAGTTGTTTTGTTTTTAAAATGAATAAATGTCTAAATAAAATAAAATATTAGAGCACCCATACTACTTCTCAAGTATTGTAAAAAGTTAGGAATGGATGGTGGTTTTGGGTTGTATCCAATGACACTGAAACTAAAACTAGGCCTTACTTAAAAAGATATTTAGTATAATTTTAATCATTTTGTTACATTACAAATATTGTAGTATATTAGATTTTAATAGATGGTAGTAACACCAGAGTTTGTAAGGACAACTAGAGAAATAGCATTGTGATGCAGTTTAAAGGCTGAGTACTTAATGAATACGTAAATTTGACAAGGCTAAAATTGAGTTTTTAAAGTTAAAATGAGCAGGAAAAAGAATAAGATGAGTAAAACGTCGGCAAAACACATGCTAAAAATAGAAAAAACTGTAGCTTAATGCAGAAAAACTGTAGTAAACTAAGACACAGTTAACTTCTCTGATATTTTTATGTACCCTAGGGTTCACTCTTTCAGAAAGTGCATGTTGATAGAAAAAAGTTTGGTCTCTGCCCTCTGGGGGGACCCTATTTTAACAAGACCCTTTTTACATTGTGACCATCAGAATTAGGGGTACAGGAACCTTAACTGCCAATAGCTTTGCTATAAACCAACTAAATTTTAACAAGTTATCAATAGATTTGTATCGATTAGCTCCTAAATTTAAATGACTTTTCATTAAACAAATATGCAAACAGTGACATCATCAGGGCATCAAAATGTCACAATTCCAACAGAAGATGAAAAATTTACCATACAGACACTAAATATTCAACTTATTTTGCATTTTCATGCACCTTAGAATCCACTTATTCAGAAAAAAGCCTGTTAACAAAATTAAAGGTGGTAGATACTACTTCACAGGGACCAGTTTTTGACCACACCCCTATTTATCGTGTGCGTGGTTCTGAATTTCAGGGATGTCAAACTTACATGTAGATTTCTTCAATATGTAAGAATAATGTGTCATAAATCTGGTGTTAAATGATAGATAATGGGCCTCATGCAAAAACCTTTCATACAAACAGATTTGTTGTTAAGTTGTTTGTATGAGATATTTAGGAGAACTTTTGGCATTCAACATTTTTCTCGTATTCTAAGATTTTTTTCAGATACAAACAAAATTCATGTGTGGTCCAGATCTCTGGTATATTTTACGTACAGTCAGTCTGTTGTTATCCAGATGGATTTTCTTCACTAATAACTTTATATTTCGTTAGTTTGAAGATATTTTGAGTTGAAAATAAATCACACTCCATAATTATGTTGACAATAGGCTATTCTGTTCTTCTTTTTACTTTTCGCTGTCAGTTTCATGAACGAACACTTCCTGGTATGTGGGGCAGGAAGTGTAGCCTTATATGGTGTTTTTGGGATGGTAATTATGCTAATCTACTCTCCTCGTGCACGAGCACCTGATACACATTCATCAGTTTATGCTGCTCATTTACACACTTTTCCTGCAGATAGAAGCGTTTGTTAAATCTGACGTGGCATGTTCTTACGAACCCTTCATACAAACAAAAGTAAGAGAGATTTAGGATAAGAATACAAAAATGTTCTTGCATGAGGCCCATTGTCTTGACTTGGTCTCTCACTTAGATGTGCTTTTGTTGATTATTTATGCAACAGATCATGTTACCAGCCAGGAGTTAAAACTAACACATAAGACCATTGGTGAACTTTCAGATACAAGTGTTTGTTGAAATTGCCCTGTGGCTTGATAGCGGCATTAGCGGTCCAATCAAAGGCTCTTTATATATGTTTATGGTTACTACCAGCAGTGATGATCAATACTTACTTTCTTGAAAAACTTTAGTATATCCATTTTTTCACTGAACATTCTCCTGGTCTGCTCATTGAACCTTCGTGCTGCTCTTAGCTGGCTCTGTGTGTAAACTTGCTTACACGCTACAAACAGGTTGCAGGAAAAACGTGGATTGAAATTCAAGTGATGTGGAAGTACTCAATATGAACAAGTGAAATGGATTGGATAACGACGCACCAAAGAGGCTCCATAGATTACACTATGAAGTACAGGGAAACTGACAAATATTTGATCATATATTTAGGTAATATTGAAATAATATGTAGTTAGTTATTCAAACCCATATTCAAATTATATAGAATTTTTGTAAAAAACAATTTAAACACCAAAATGATTTAGGGGGGCTTGAAAATGTTTTAGGGGGCTTCAGACCCCTAAAATAGGCCTAGTGACTGTCAAGGATGATTTAATTCCTGAAAGAGAGACTGCTGGCCTGTAGAGGAGTGTAGACTGCAAAATCCTGGCCTGATTATGTAGCTTGTCTTTTAAATAAATAACTCCTCAGACTGAAGAAGTCACTTGGAGCAGAGAAAAAATATTTTTTTTTAACAAAGAACCAGTCAGAGGACCTACTTAACTTTTTTAGATATGCTTATGTCATGTTGATCTAGACTATCCTGACATGGTAGGCAAGTCAAAATGAGTTGACTTCTGAAAAATTGCATCCTTCCCTCCACATTTCATGACCAGGTTCATGTACCTCATTTTTGGGATTCTCTGATTACTATTTTTACTTTTACTATTTTTATTAGATTTCATTCACACCTGCCCATCACCTTCATCTCTTACCTGAGACCCTCTGTTCTACCTGCTGCCTCTGACTCTGAGCTCCAACATCAACAGACATGAAGATGGATTACGTGTTATGTTTTTTACTGCCACCTGAATTCAGTCAGCTTTAAAAAGTCAAGAAAATAACGTGTACATTTTGAAGCTAGTAAACTAAATTACAGAAATAATCAGTGACTTTATACCTGTAAATTATAACAGAGAATCAATAAATATCATCAGAGTGGACTGAGACTCAATCTTAGCATTAAAATACAGTTTAACTGATTAAAACAGCTCAATAACAGAGTAAATCATCACTAAAATGTAAGTGATTGCTAATGTTAGCTGAACAGCTTCTTTTGGGGTTGTGAACATTTGACCCCCTGATGACATCATCGAGTGCATATTTGTAAAATGAAGTGGCATTTAAATCAAAGAGCTAATCAATATGAATCTGCTGATACTTTTATAAAATTTAGTTGGTTTATAGCAAAGTTATTGGCAGTTAAGGTCCCTGTACCCCTAACTTTGATGGTCACAATGAAAAAGGGGTGTGGTCAAAAATGGGTTCGGGGGGGGCAGTGAGACCCAACTTTTTTTCTGTTAACATGCATTTTCTGAAAGAGTGGACCCTAGGGTACATGAAAATATCAGAGAAGTTCAGTAGTGGGGGGTGCAAGGTGACCCATCCTAGCCCATGGACTAAATCTAAAACTAGAGAATGGAAACAGTTTTGAAGAAATTTTGAAGGTGTCTGCCATTTGGTGTGTTTAGGTGTAGCGATCATTTTAAATCAGAATGACTTCCTGAAGTTACTCAAATGTAGACGAACATTCAATTTTTTTTTTCCTGAGAGTTTTGGTAAAATTTATCTAGTTCATGAAATATTTTGCAAACATTGTCCCCAACAGTTTATAGCAAAGTTTTAAACTGAAGAACGTGTTTGCAGAAAAAGCATTCTTTGATGTAAAGGAATATTAGTTTTTAGGCAAAAGTTTATCTCAGTAGAGATTGCTTAGTTAAAATATTCTTCTTCTTTCTGCTGTTACCCATGCATGATCAGACACGAACATAATTTTAAGCTCATTTGTGTTTAAGGCCATTATTGATACACAAGGATTATCTCATGGTAATTCACAAATATCCATCCATCCATTATCTATACCTGTTTCTTCCTTTCAGGGTCACGGGGGTGTAGTGGAAACCATAATTATTTGCCCAGGCAGAAACACAAGTGGTCCAAAATAATGCAAAAATAGTTTGTGATTGGCTGTCAGAAATTTATTGACACACACATTGTCAAGTTACTTCCAGTATGTGTGTGTCCGAGGCAGTCTCAGATACACTTATTTATACAGAATGTTTATCAAACATACAATGACTGTAGTATTGCTGGCGTCGGGAGAACAGAACATCCGATAACATATCACAGCAAGAATGTAAACTCTCTGGAGATCCTGTAAAACTCTTTGTCTGTGAGAAAACAGAAGATAATCAGTGAAGTTTTTAATGACATTTTAGGTCAGAAAAATAGGTCACTGACTCTTAGCCTGAGAAGAATCAGAGATGTATAAATGTTTCAAATGTATAAATTATTTTTTTATCACAGAGGTCACAGTGCAAGGGGCGGGGTACACCCTAGACAGGTCACAAGTCCACAAATATACACAAGTTAAATTAGGACTACTTTCATTTTAGTCTTCTTTTTTCCCCTAACTCTTCTCTCTTAAGGGTTCACCACAACAAGTCATTCTCCTCCATCTTCCTTTGTCCTCACTCCAACTACCTTCATGTCTACTCTAACTGTATCCATGTATTTTCTCTTTGATCTTCTTCATTGTGTTTTTCAGCTGCATTTCTAACATCCCTCTAGCAATATACACTTGTCTATAAGGCTGTATAATTCCTCCCAGCTGTGACATACATGATATAGAAACCCTCAAAATGTGCATACATATAATTGCTCCGTCATGATGGTGTCATAAGTTTCCCTGTTTGTGTTTTCTTCAGTGTTCCTCTGTGCCATTTCTGTTTTTCTCTGCTTCCTGTCTGTCATTTTATCAGCCACCCTCACCTGTAGTCACGCCCCAATCAGCCCAGCTGCCTTCCATATTCTCATCAGCCTTTGCCCCATATATTTCAGTTCTCTGCTTCCACTCCTCAGCGCTGCATTTTCTCTGTCTCCCCTTCGTGTCCTCCTGAGTAGCCCATTTTTAAGTACTTGCCGCCCTGCTAGCATTTGTTTTCTTTAATAAATTATTTTCTATTTGAACCTCTTTTTCTGGATGTTTTGAATTTCCCTCTGAAATCAATGACATATCTAATATGTGTAATTATTTTATCTACCTTACTTATCGAGATTGTCATGTGCCTATCGTGCTTATATGTAAGCACTTCTTGAGGAGGACCTACTATAGATGGCATAGATACATTAACCCAGGGGTTCCCAAACTATTTCGTACCAAGGCCCCCCAAACAACATTAGCTTCTGGCCGGGGACCCCCTTGCAAATTGACAAAAAAAAGCAACAATATATGTAAAGAAACATCCATTTTTTTAAATGTTTTTTTCTCACTTTTAATCACTATTGAGTAGCTGTAAAGCCATACTTAATGTCTGCTGACTAATACTTCCTGATTTTACTTGACCAGCAGCAGT
>JARVJO010030814.1:0-11118 GCA_031762555.1 Cynodonichthys magdalenae | reverse complement strand
CGGCGGGGGCGTGGGTTTGGCTCCAGTTTGTGCGTGATGTAGGCACAGCAGGCACAAAGGGGTGTGGGATTTGAATAATGACATGCTCCGAGACCTTGTTTAAAAAAGGCGAAGCTGAGGTTAAGGCTTTTAATTTTACAGGATTGATAAATTTTGCAAATGCAAAGAATTGTATAAAACACTGATTTCTGATCAGACACTGCAAAAATTAGCCATCAAAGGGAATGCATTATACTTAAAATTAACCTGCAGTTTGTACAAGACTTCTTGAATTTTTGAGGTTATCTGAGCTTAGTACATTGGTCTCAAACACAAGATCAAATTTTAGCACAAGATTTCAGGGTCAAGAATGGACAATTTAAGGTAAATTGTAGGTTCCTACTTTTAATTATCGAGGTTAAATTACAAGATCTTGAGTCAAACTCCTCACACCTGCACAAATAGATAAACCAGTGTCAGTTTATTGATAAACCCCACCCCCCCTTACCTCCCACTCCAAACTATTACAGATTGCCAGTACAATAGAGTTTATTGCTTCCATCCCCAAGACAGTATAATTTCCACTGTTCAAACATGGCCTTTCAGAGCAGCAGTGTTAATTTGGTTTGAAAGACAAGTCCTCCAATATACCTTAATCCCATTATACACATGAGAGCAAACCCAATTATTGGAAACAAAACCAAAAACGTCTCAATTTTTTTATTTATTATATAGACATATTATGGATCTGTGTTCAGCTACAGTAGTGCTTGTGGTCCTGAACCATCTTCAGCAGCTTGGCACTCAAGTCTTCCCACGGCCGAATGAAGCTACACATGACGATGTGAACCGTCTCATCAGCTTCCAGCCGACCTACAGTTACAGGAAGCACACAAGCTGCTAAAAACTGATTGAGCATAAATAGTTGTACATTTTACCAGAAATTTCTACCTGTGATAAGATACTGTTTTCCAGTAGTCAGAAAGACTCCACATGCTGCAGAGGACAGAGGAGTGTAGACAGCATGAATATCCCTTGGGCCTTTGAAAACCTAAGTCAAAGGAAGAAAATAAATAACCAATTCAAGAGCTGCAGAATTTAAACTGTCATTTTCCATACCTTGGTCACTTTGATGATGTATTTAACACTCTTGAATGAATCCTGGTCAATCTCCAGCCTTTTAGTAACTCTTGCCCTTAGAACTTAAAAAAAAAAAAAAATCCACACATTAAACTGTACAATTCTAGCATACAGAGGTTTACAGACCTTCATAAATCTTCAATATCAAAGGCTTGTGGACAAATTCTTTGGTCCCAGCAGGTGAGGGTTTATTATTCTGACGTCCTCAGGACTGCGTTCTCACGCCTTTATAGGAACATTGTAAATCCTTTAAAGTTAAACATGTCAAAGACTAAAAAGATGTTCACAGATTTTAGAAAGGACTATGCAGTGGTCCCTCCTGTGTCTTAATACAGACACTGTTCAGCTGTGTAAAACTAAAAACCACAAACACCTCATTTGTACCTGCAGTAGTTAGATTTTATTTTAGAGTTTTGTCTGTCAAGCATGACCAGTTAAGTCCATGAAGTGAAACAAATTTCCGCTCTGGGATATTAATGATTCAACCTTGGACCTCATTTGCAGATAACCAGCGGTGGGTTTTAAAAAAAAAAAAAAAAAAAAAAAACCCACACACCCCACACACACAAATGCTAAGGTTTATAAGCAGCTAACCTTAAAGGCATTTTAAACCCATGGTTTCAGCCCAGTTAAGACAGTAAAGTCCCCCACAAATCCTTTTGCACATAAATCATGCAAACTCAAGTTTTATTTTAAAAGTTTAGTTCCTACAGATTTTACAAAAAGAGGATTAAAAACATGTTTGACACAGGATTTATATACCCAATTAATTGAATCTCCAGAGAATGCTACTTTATAAAAAAAATGAAAAAAATTAACTGCATCCTTCTCTTTATAGCAATACATGTGGGTGAGGTTCTAATTGAGCATACAGTCAAAGTAATCAACCTTACTGATTTACTATGAGATGGTTAACTTAAACTTACCAACATCTGAGTTGCAGAGAGCCTGCTGAGGATCAGGAGGTAAACAGGTGCAGGCTTCTGCCACTTCCTGAACTCGCCAAACAAACAGGATGGCCAGAGTGATGAAACAGCTGGTCATTATTACTCGAGTCATTGTTGGATGAAGTTGACAGCAGCACTAACAGTCACCCAGAAAACAGCTCACACCTTCTGAACAGGAGCTGTGGCTTTTATACCCTCAAAGGTCATCAGACTCCACCCCTCTGGAGGTGAGAGACTCTGTGAGGTCAGGCCATCTCAACACATGTAGCCAACAGCAGGCCAGGGTGTTCATTCCTCCTGTTCTCTCTCCCACATGTTTTACAGGTTTCTCTGCTCCAACACAGCTGATTTGAATGATTGGGTGATTCACGCTTCTTCTTCTTTTCTTTTATGCAGAACTTAAACAGTTAATTCAATCAGTGAAACCGACAGGTGGCAGATATTTGCTAAAAGTGTCATAAACCACAAAACACACACAAATAAAGACTTTGTTGCTTCACCTCAATGATTTTTTGTTCAATTTAAGCTGCTTTTTGCTTCCAATGTAAAATTATCAGAAAAGGTTTGACCAAAAATAAATAAATAAATAAAAATAGGATGTTTGAATCATCATGAATGATTGCGTTAATAAATGGTCCTGTGGCCAAATGAACAGTCTCATCACCGTACTATAAGTTCTCCAGTAGATGACAGCACCGAGATTTTTATTTTGAGGTGGAAATAGGCTGCCATCAGTCAAACATTGTCTGTTCCCTGTTTAATATGATCTTAAAGTTTGTTTTACTATAACAACAACAACAATAATAATTATTATTAATATAATTATAACTTCCATGTAGAGTCTATGCCAAAGAAATGCAAAAGACTGTGCTGCTAGGGACCGCTCACATGCTTTGATGAAATACTTGGCTGAACACCAGACAGTAAACCTGATGGACCTGGTTGGCCCCTGGTACCATCAATAAATGAAGAAATGCTGAAAAAAAAATAATAATAACAATGCATTTTATGTATATGTGCTTATATATGTATAGGAGATACAATATTTAGGACAAAATTCTGGAAAATCACATAAATTATATAAATTTATTTGAATTTGCAGAGAGATATAAGTATTTAATCCCTCTGGTCAACAAGACTTAAGCTTGGTGGCAAAACCCTTGTTAGCAAGCACAGCAGTCAGACTTTTTGTAGTTGATGATGAGGTTTTCACACATCAGGAGGAATTTTGATCCACTCCATTTTGCAGATCATCTCTCAATCATTAGGATTTTGAGGCTGTCACTTGGCAACTCTGAGATTTTAGGGTACATAGCTCCATTCATCCTCCCATTTATGTGGTGAAATAGAGAAACACCACAAAAATATAATGCTTTCACCTCCATGCTTGACAGTGGGGATGGTGTTCTTTGGGTCATAGTCAGCATTTCTCTTCCTCCAAACATGGCAAGTTGAGTTAATGCCAAAGAGCTCAATTTTTGTTTCATCTGACCACCTTCTCTGGGGGGCAGAGAGGCTGAAGTCTCTCGACCCTATAGTGGTCAGGTGAGCAGACAGAACAGGGAGGACCTAAGATTACGAACGGGCGTGCAAGTATATAGAGAGGTGAGGAAATATTTGAGGAGCAAGATTTTTAATGGCCTTAATGAAAAGAGCAGGATCTTGTAAATGATGTGATATTTGATGAAGAGTCATTTGTAGGACTGCTGTTTTATGACTGATGTGAGCAGTAGAGTTTTTAATTACTTGAAGTTTATGGAACAGCTTGTCAGGTAAACCAAAAAGAAGTGTTACAAAAATCAACAAGATGTGACCAGAGTACAAACCAGGATGGCTGAATGCTGGATGGATGCAGGTGAGAGATTTATATTTAAGTATATTTGTGACCAAGAAAAAGAGTTTAGTCAAATTCCATATTTTAGGTGTGTGATCTCATGCATACTCATTAGTCACATATTGCTTTACACTTCTACTTCTGCAAGTAATAAAGTTCTTGAAACATCAAGTGAGACGGCCAAGGATGAATCATTTATTGCACACAATTTTGCCAATAGTTACAGTGATACAGAAGATGGAAAAGCGGCAGAAGATGGAGTTTACAGTGAGTTTTCTGCATGTCAGATGGAACACAAGTGGTTTCTGAAGAATAAAGTGGGATAAAGTGAGTTTCTATGCCATTTTCCCCTCAAACAAAAACCCACACTTCAAACTTGTTTTTTTAAATAAGAAGTCAAATATGATTGTTACATTTTTTTAATTCAGTTTTTTTTATATTTAATTTTTATATATTTTTTAGATCTATTTTAGATGACTTCAACAAAATTTATGGTTTAACGTCCCTTTTTGGATGGTATGCTGCTTCTGTACCACGAGCATGAACCATCACTCCTCATGATGCAGGCATAGTTTCTGGCTTGTTCAGTGCTCCCAGTCAGAAAATCTGTCCAAAGGCACTCAGCCGGGCTGTTGATCATGCATGGGACGGATGAGCAGTAGGTGATCTGAGGGTTTAAAAAATAAATAAGTAAACAAATGATAAAGCAACACAATTTTTTTTTTCTCCTTTCACCACAATTTAGAAGTGAATTTGTTCACACCTTGCAGTCACAGCCGGTCTTATAGCGCTGAAGCAGGTTCAGCCGCTGGGCGTTACTCAAATCATCCCACTGTTGGATGAAGTTACACAATATGATGTGCACGGTCCCATCTTCTTCCAGCCGGCCTACAGTCACAGAGTGCAGAAGCAGCAATGATTTGACAGAAAAAAAAAAGCAAAAACAGTGTGAACACAATAAATTTTACCCCAAATTTCTACCTGTGATGAGATACTGTTCTCCGTTAGTGTCCAGACTGACTCCACACATCGCAGAGTTCAGAGGAGTGTAGACAGCATCGATGTCGTCAGTAGGACCTTTGAACATCTGAGTCAAAGGAGACATTTAAATAAATAAATAAAATAACATCTAGACAGAATTTAAAAAGCAATTTATTCCTTACCTTTATCATTTTGATGTCATATTTGACTACCTCGATTGGGTTTCCAAGGGAGCCCATGTCCACCACCTGTCTTCCAATGACTTTCGCCCTGAAAACTACAAAAAGACAAAAACCCCACATTAACAGATTGTATAGTTGCTAAAGTAGTGTTTTTCAAATTGAGGTCCACCAGGGGGCGCAAAGAGAGCCTCAGAAAACTAGGGATGTAAGGGAAAAAAATTTATACAATTTAAAAAAGGCAAAAGAGTAAATAAATTTAATAAATGTTGTAAATCATTATCATAAAACCACATATGGTTTTCAATCATCGTTTTAAAACAGAATTTATAATAATACATTGAAACGTTTTTTAAGAGACCTTGATTTCTTTAATTTTGTTCTTATCGTCAACAGTTGGTTAAAAAGTTGTTTGTTCAGTGAGAATAAAAGTGTTTAAAACATGTTAGATAATAAAATTGTTGTGCTAAATAAGTGTGAGAATAAATATTCCAAAAGATTATGTTTTTTTGTTTGTTTTGTTTTTTCATATTTTGAAACACTGTTTTTGAAACAAACATGTTGCTGAAGCTTAATTTCAGAGGCAACATCGGCTACTATCAGAAGATTGTGGGCTCATGGACCAACACCGGAGAAAGACGGTCAGTTTTTGACAAGGACTGAGTTTCAAGCTGCTTTTCTGCTCAACCCTTAAATTTACATGTTAGAGTTTATTCATCTTTCCAAGATTATGGGACAAAACTGGAGCACCTTGGTATAAAACGTGCAGAAAGTTCCTCAATTGGGACCTTGTGGTTTAGACGGTGCAAACCTTACTTGTTCTGATCCACAGGTCTCTTTTGATGACGGCACCAAATCCCTTTATTTTGCTTGAGGTGATTTGGTTTTTAAGTGCTGGAGCAGTTTACAGCCAGACATGAAGAGTTTACTGAAACAGGCTGACAAAGCCCTTAAAGACATGATTTAGAAAAGTGGGAATTTAAATGACCATCTAAACTTCCAGTCAAACATTTGTTTTTCTCTCTTTTTTTTTCTTTCTTATTTTTAATCTGCTCATGAAAGACAAAAAGCAAATGCATGTCATGTAATTGTCATGCATTTTTATTCTGGGAAGCCACAGACGGGCCAAACAAAATGAGAAAATCTAAACTTTATCTTCGAATGAACTTTATAAAGCCTTTGCAACATAAACTGAATGATTGATAGTTTTCACATTCAGAAATGTTCAGTTTTACTGGGTTTTTAAAACTGAAAAATATCAAAATAGCCCAGTTTAAATGTACCAGTATGGATCTTTTGAGGTTTATTTAAAGATGTACCTTCTATGCTAAGTAAAATATAAGATTTTTTATCCAGTTCATGCTGATGTTTATTCATTTTACTTGAAAGTTTGGATTTTAGATCCAATTAAAAATGTTACTGAGGACAGTTTAGGATTAATAAAGCTGCAAACCACCACATGATACAACTTACAATTTTTAACTGCATTTGGTTCAAAACAGAAACAAATGAGTGACTAAAAATTCTGTGAAAATGCATTTGAATCTGTTAGACAACTCCATACAAATATGAAAAGAAGATTAGTTGATGTGAACATCTTTTCAAGGAAGGCCATAATTTGGTTGCACAGCTTTCAAGGCTGTATTTATCCCAAAATATCAGTTTTTACTAGAAATTAAAATCTTCACTTCAATATGTCTACAAAAAAATCATTACACTAAGAAATATAAGTATATGTGATATTTGAAGATAATCCAAAACACATTTATCCACGTTCAAGACATGCATTTCACATGTAATGTGTCAGATTTTTAACCTGTTAAGACATGAAAGTTTGCTTTCAGGGCACTGACACATGTAAAGACTGGACATTTTTTAACACAATATAGAAGAAAGTGCAACCTTCTTACTCTTTCCTTGTAATAGAATTAAACTTACCAACATCTGAGTTGCAGAAAGCCTGCTGAGGATGGACAGGGATGCAGCTGCAGGCTTCTGCTCCTTCCTCCAGTCGCCAGAGAAACAGGGTGGCCAGAGTGATGAAACAGCTCTTCATCATGCGAGTCATCTTTGGAAGCTTGGTGGAGCTTGCTGTCTAAGAGTGATGCAACAAAACCGAGAGCAAGTTGCACTTTCTTAACTCTGTTCTCCTTGGAGCAGCTTTTTATCCTCTCAGACGGCATCAAGCCCCGCCCCCCTCACTGGCCCCGCCCCCTCCGGAGGTGAGAGGCACTTGCGAGGTCAGGGCCTCCCAAACTTTCACAGGCAGCAGCAAACTCCGTCACTCTGCAGGGCAACAGTCTGAGTCACAGTTTTCTGTGTTTCCAACAAACTGGCCTCACTTTACCCTGACCCCAGACCAGTTCCCCCTAATGTTGGGGGTCAGGGGTCAGGACCAGTGGGGTGTGACACAGCAAGAAGGGAGCTCCTGAAACTCAATCTAAAAACGGTGGCAGATGTTTGCTAAAAGTGTCACCAACAAATCCACAACACACACTTTAAATTTAGCTAAATAACATTGTAAGTTTTTTTTTTCATAGTTAAACATGTTTTGTAATGTTTTGATGGTTGAGGGCCACTGTTCTGCATGTTTTAGATGTTCCTCTGTTTTGACACACCTGATTTGAGTGAGGGAATAATTAATAGGCTTTTGCAGAACTTAAAGATCTGCTGAAACAACTAAAACATGCAGGATGGTGGCCCTCGATGACCAAAATTGGGCCCCACTCATGTAATTAATCATTTAGGAGCATGAAGCTGACTATAACGTGTAGAAAACTGTTCTTATTATGTTGTTTTAAAATGTGCAATTAATTTTTATTTGATTGGTTTAATTTATTTTTTAAATGTTCTAATAGGTTCATGGTTAAATGCTTTTTAAATTAAAATTATTGGTTTTTAATACCAGCAGAACAACTTACTTATTTTTTTTATATATCAAAAAGTATACAAAAAACAAAGAAAATATGTGCTTAAAACAATAAAAAAAATCATAACAAAAGATTGTTTTTTTTATTTTTGTCCAAATATTGTATTGTGACAGAATATGTTAAAAAGACAATAAAGTGGGAAAGAAAAGAATAAAATGCTTGCCACAATGTTTATTTTTACATCGTATGGCTTAAAATCAAAAGTAAAAAACATCTTAAAAATAATCAACTTCTTCTTGTTCAACACTTGTTTAATCTTGTTTCCCTCTTGAATCACACACTAAAAACAAAAACCAAACCATCAATATAAACATCAGTATTTTTCCTTTTAAACTATTCTTTTAATTTCCAAATCTCTGGAACAAAAGCTTAGACTGTGGTTCCTTCAATTATTTATGGTAATATCAACCTGAATCTGTGTAATCCTGTGTTATCTGGGATGTACTTCAGTGAAAGTGTTTATGGATGTCAGCTCACTTTCAGGAAATGCTGAAACACCACAGAAGTATGAAGGAGGGTAGGCATCAGGGGGCTGCGGTGACATCATACCCTGACACGTAATAGATTCAGTCTGGCTGCAACTCCCTAAAATTAGGCAAACTGCTCCATGAATGAAACTCTAGTAAAATTCCTGAGTGCTTTTTCTTTTTTTTTCTGCTGTTGTTACCCTGCCCTGACTCATTTACAGAAATAACAATTTTATTGGAAATTTTTAACACGACTGCAGCTCAGGAAGCTGTTTGTGGACTTTTGTGTTGTTTCTGGATTAGATGAAGGATATGTTAATTGTTGTTGAAAACTAAGAATAAAATTAAAAACAAATATTCCTTGAAAGGAATGCATGTCGCCCGCCATTTTTCATGTCAATGTTTTAGGCCGTCACACTCAGAGTATATGGAATGAATGACTCTCACAACCACACTAAATCTCAGTCCAATTTCAGCCAAATGGACAGAATTATAGCCATTGTTTGTGTTTTCTAAGAGCAATTGCTTATTACAACTAAATAAGGTTGGGTCCAAATATTAATCATTTGTAAAAGTATATCCAATGGTTAAATCCTGAAAGTTACAATAAAATCTGTCCAGCTTCTTGTGAGATACTTTGCTAACAGACAGACAAAGTTGACTATAAAAAGATAATGGCAAGTTTTTAAACAAAGATTTTGTACAACCTGTTATCACTTGGAATATGTGATAGGGATCAGTTTCAGCAACTGATGCACCAAATTCTAGGTTCATATCTGAAGAAATGAAAGAATTTTTGCTGTTTTTGTCTTTTTAAAGATCAGTTGGCTGTGGCAGCCATTTTGAATCAAGTTCACTCTCAAAGTTAATCAGTTATAGATGTACATCCCTTGAATACTTTTGGCAAGTTTCATTATAATTTGTTCAGTGGTTCATGGGATATTTTGCTAACAGACAAGGCATGGGCAAGACACAATCATTCACTTTTGTCTAGGAGCTTAAGTATTTAGAGGAAAAAAGGGAACAGGGACTGCTCCTTGACATTATTTAGCTGCTTACTGCCGGGCATCTCACCGCTTTAAAATTATTTCCTTTTTCCACAGTTTAAAAGTTTGCCTAAGTTATTTTCCCCATGTCTCTCCGTAGAATAAAAAATTGGCACAAAAAGCAAGGTGGAAAAGGAAAGTCCAGGTAATTTATCCTTCAATTGGGGAATTCATCTTTCCTTTTTCCTTCTGAGTAAAAATGGCGCCGCTTAGCTACCGTAAATTCCCAGTTACTGTAGGCTGCAGCTCTGTCTGTGGGTGAGTCGTGAAAGTTACCAGAAACAAAAGACGTAACAGGGACAATAACACAGACACTACAGATGTGAGACAGAGATCCAAACACACGAGAGGAAGTGACACATCCTGAGTGAAATGAGTAGAAATGGGCCTCTGCCTCATTCCACAGTTTACCAGAAGCAGCTGAGGGGCGATAGATGTTATATTCTGGGTAACCTGCCACTCCTTGTCCAAACACTGATGGGTTCACCTCAGATCTGAGTTTCTAACTGTGTATATTTAAAATGACCTCACAGCCAACCATTCTGAGCTCTTACCCACATTGCGACTCTCCTTTTAGAACAAAGCTTGAATTCTGAATTCATTTGGTTTTAAATGGTTGAAAAAGGGTGGATTTGTCCGGAAAGTGCAATGTAAGCAGCCCACCCCTCTCCAAAAGCACAAAAAGGGGGCTTAAACAGACACAAACCTTATCATCCTAAATTAAAGGCTTTTAAATGCCAGGAATAGTCTTCACAGAGAAGGCCCAAAAGGACGTACAAAGAGGGTCTCATTGTGGGAACCAGTGGGTGCAGTGCTATAGTGACCCGCATCCTTTACCTCCCGGCTCCTGTTCCCTTTGTTCAAGTCGCACG
This sequence comes from Cynodonichthys magdalenae, assembly GCA_031762555.1. Taxonomy (NCBI): domain Eukaryota; kingdom Metazoa; phylum Chordata; class Actinopteri; order Cyprinodontiformes; family Rivulidae; genus Cynodonichthys; species Cynodonichthys magdalenae. Next base: position 743 of record JARVJO010030814.1, on the reverse strand, counting down.
TGACCTGACCGCTGCAGCATTTTCACCATCCATCCCGTGTGGAGCACCAAGCCACGGCAAAGTGGTATTTCCCATGATTTCATCAGAGGATCTTTTCACATATCAGTGGCAGCAAAGTAAGCCAGTGAATCAACATTAAGAAATTACCTCAGGGATGACAGGGAGGGGGGAACACATCCACATGTAAGATCCCGAAACAATAAATACTAGAACCACTTCAAAGACTCTGGGGTCAACTAGTCTGAACTGTCCACAAAGTGGTTCCTGGGTGTCTTAAATATGTTACAGATGAGATGACTTGTTATGAGTTCATGGGAACTTTCACTTTTATTTAATAACATCTGTAAACCTTTGTAAAAAATTACATAGTCATTTCCTTTACGGGCAACTACACTACCAGCCCCTGATTGCCAGGCATGTTGTGGGCAGCACTTAAAATGATGATAGGTTTCATTAAGTGTTGGGCAACTCTTCAGACTCTTCAAACCAAGACAAAACAATGAGTCTACAGCATAATGCCAGAGTCAAAGGGTGTATTCACACAAGGAAAGTCCTTTGGTCCGCTTGTTTGGTCCGGACCAAATGTGGACTTTATTTTTTCCATTTGGTGCGGTTTGCATTCACATTGTACTTTTTTGCAATTGAGTATATATAAGTTGTTATAAGTTGTAAACAAAGCCACAAGGGTGACGATCATTGCTCCCATTGGACAGAAAGAACGGGGGCGGGACTGAGCACAGAGA
>JARVJO010030813.1:0-11127 GCA_031762555.1 Cynodonichthys magdalenae | reverse complement strand
CTGACCAAGGAAATCTCCAGTCAGTTCACCTGGCAGCATTAATCATGTTAATCGTCAAATGCCCAAAAATAAATCTGTTAGTTTTTCTAATTATTAACTGCACACAATACAATTTTACCCAGAACCTAGCACATATACAGGTGCAATATATACAAGCATTTATCAAACAACAACATAATTACAACTCAGGGTCAGAGCATGTCAGAGTTTAAACACATGATTAACCTTGGGATTTAAATAACCTTAATCAAAAACATGTTTAAGTGTTTGCTTACATCACACTGAAAAACCATGTCAAATCTTAATGCCCACCAACTCCAAAACACTTATACCCATAAGGAAAAAAGAACTTAAAGAGAATTAGAAATCAGAACATAGCATAGCCAAAGCAGCAAAGAAGATTTAAAGAGATGTGAATAAGCCAATTATGTCTTAAACTACTAACAATTATACAAGTCGCTGAGTCACAAAAAAGGTAATTCTGGACAGGAAACAGAAGCCAAAAGGCAACTGCTCTGACACATTTTATACTAAAACCTTAAAAAGAAGCCTCACAACTTGTGTCGATCTCTGTGCCTTAGAGCTGGGTAGGCTGACATAAAAAAAATGTGATGTGTCGCAGCTCAGTGTTGTAACGACCTGATGACCGTCTGCTCGAGACTGAACACAACCGTTTCATAACCGTGGGAATATTTATGATGCAAAGCAAGTTTGTAGTTAGTTTTTAAAAAATGTTAACAGGGAGAATTGTTAGTTTATTAATCATGTTTTGTAAATAACACAAGGGAGACATCTGTCACACATTTAATACATCATTCTTCACTTCAGCCCAGCTGAGTTCAGCTCCACGCCTCTTTTGGTTTCATTACTGCCAGCTTCATTTTTAAAGGCTTAAATCTGAGTGGGAAGTGGCCCGCTTCATCTGTGAGTTATAAATCACCAGAGAGAGCTTAAAAGACGGAGTGGTCTCCGTGTCCATTTCTCAGAATTGTCTTAAGAATGAGCCTTGAAAGCCATCATGGGATGCACCACTACAACTGTGAGCCTTTTGGATTCAACACTATTCAAGGTAACAGAGAGCTGACTGACTTTAGCAAAACACATACTCCAGATGGCCACATCTTGATTTAAAACTTCGACATGCAAAGCAGTGGGCAAATCCTACCTTCTAATATTTTTAATATAGAAACAAGTAGATCACAGGCAGTGGAGGAACAGTGTTTTGTTCAAGGACACTGCAGGATTGGGGATCAAACTCCCAATGAGACCACCCTACTACTGAATAAAAGAGCCTTGAAGTTTTCTGGGCATTTTGTTTTTGTTGCTTTTATCTAGTAAACTCTCCACTGAAAACCAAGATGCAAAGTGATTGTTAAATGTCAATAAATTTGCCATACTCTTACACAAGTGAATGGATGAATTTAAAAAAAGTTGGAAAGTACATAGATAAATCTGCTACCCAAACAATATACAGTGTCAGAGGCTACAGCTGCTGTTCAAGGACAGCTGAGTGGACAGTAGGATATAGAGCAAAAGGAAGGGACAAACTGCAGCTTGTTGTCTGCCAACTTCCACAAACTCAGATTCTCAATGCGCACACAATCACAAACGAGTACTTAAGCTACGACTTTCAGCTTCAAATGAGAGTTCTGTTCTGAGCTGCAAAGCTTAATGTCACCACTGCTCTTACCTTGGCTGCAAACCTGCACGTGAGTCAGGTAATTCGAGATCCAAGGGTTCCGATACATTTTGGCCAAAACAAAGTCCGGAAAAAGGCTGAGGCAGAAAAGTAGGGAAAGAACAGCGGAGCAGAAAGAGAGGAGGCTGCCTGAGAGTTGATGCAGCTATAAAAACACTTTCTCAGTGCTCCGAAAAGACAGCGAGGGGGGCAGAGAGAGAGGAGTCAGGTAGCGTTTGAGCGTAGAGGGGAGGAAAAAGAGGGGGTAGGGGAAAGAGAGAAAGAGAAAGTCCCAGCTGCAGTGCTGGCTAAGGCAGAGGGGGTCCTTGTAGGCAAACAGAGGAGCAGTAAAGGTCTGTCTACAGATCTGCCTCTTCCCAGTGGCTCTCCTCTCATCTCTGAGGGCTAGCCAGCACCTGATACAACAGCATAATGCAGGGCAAAAAGCTGCTGAGCTAAGGGTAAGCTCATTAGCCAGGACAAGAAAATTAGGATCTGCTTCTTCCAAAGATTAAAAGAAGAGCATCGTCTTGGGTGCTTCCCAATGAGCCTTGCAGGAGCAGGGGAAAAAAAGCCCACTCTGTGTGAAAGAGATAGGAGTGTCCCCCAGGAGCGCTGCCTTCCCTTGGCTCGCTCATGCATGTGGGATGCCAACGAAACCGGTGCAGAGAATCAGAAAGAAGGGAGGGAATAAAAAGTGTGCAGGGTCTGGAGGAAGGGAATGGAAATAAGACCAGGAGGGTAGAAAAGGGAAGCAAGTTAAAATGACCCTCTCAGGGAGACGAGACATTCCAGTTATCTCTCAGCAGGGACGACATGAAAGGAACAGCATGCAAGATGGGAGGAGAGTGGGAAGGGCCGAGCGTGGCTATGAAATAAAAAGCAAAACAAAGTCTTCGCATTCCTTGAAGGAATCCAAATCACCCGCCACCTTTCATGTCTGAGGTTTTAAAGTACAATCACCTTATGCTAAGGACAGAGTTACGGCAGTTTTGGTCAAACCTTTCAAGTGATGATTTGCACATTCTCAGTAAGATCTTAAAAAATGTGTTCTCTTGTGTTGAGGACTATCCACTACATGAAACCTTAGCTTCATATCGCTGAATCAAAGCAGATTATAGACCACTTTTGGGCAGGCTGAGTCTGATTAGTTATGGCAGCTACACTGAACTGAGCTGACTTCAGATGTTGAAAAGTGTAAATGCAGATTCAATAGGTATGTTCAAAGATTTATTATCTTCAACCTGTGCTTCATGAGATATTTTGCTAATGCTATAGGCAAGAAAACATGCACACTCACAATAACTTATTCTGTATTAGTTTCCAGGCTTATAAATCAAACTCTTGAACTCTTTAGTGTGACAGAATGTTATATTTGATATTAAACCTCAGCACTTATTTCATCGCACTTTTGTTGCAGTTTTCTCAACCATATAATGTCAATATGATTATGCAAATGTGTGATAAGTACAAACTGTTAAGCAAAAAAAAAAAAAAAATAAATAAAAAATCGGGGTCATCATTTGGCTAGCCATTGTTCTAGCTTGGACAAAGACTTCTTCCCTTTTCTCCATACCCCAAACTGATGACATGGATTTTACTATAAATACCCATTACAGTAGAATACTGAAACTGATCCCAAAACCTCTTTTAATGCATCAAAACAGGACAAATGTACTTGTGCACCCAGAAATACGCACCTCACCTATAAATCAAAGTGACACACCTATCCTTGCTCTGAGGCGACACTGCAGGGAGGCTGGCAAAGAGCCCAGCACAGCCGTTCAGATGCTGCTGGGAAAACAAACATGAACTTTTATCTTATCTTTCTGGAGCATGCAGAGGAAAAGCTTTCAGCACTGTGGAAACCAGATCGAGTTGATGGACATGGCTTCAAAATGTCCGTTTCTAAATTCAGTGCCTGCTGGAAACCAAATTTGGTATAAAGAGAAACAAGGACAAAGCACCTTTTCTGAGATCTGTAGAAATTTGTAAATTTTGTTCAAGGATCTGAACAATTTCATAAGAGCAAACACAAATCAGGTTCACTGACTCATTATATTTGTCGAACCACATAAATTTGTTCATTTTTACCACCATGGTGGAGCTGTAAAAGGTAGGATGTTTGGATCACTTTGTTGGATGAGCTCATCTTTAAATGTGAGTGGTGTAAATAAAGACACGTCACATTCCAGCCAAATCAAAGTGAAGAATGTATAAAAGCAGTTTAAGCTCAAATAGCTTTAAAAAAAAAAAGACCTTAAGACATCAATTGAAAAGTGGAAGCAGAGAAAAGTTTTCTGATTAACATTTCTAAAAAGAACACAAAGTGTTTTTAGACCACAGACAACCCACTTCAACCATTTTAACCACTTTAGTTTTTATCCTTTCATTTCTACTTTGTGAGAATAAGTTCAATATGTAGAGTTGAGTATTTGTAGAATTTAACTTTAAACATTTTATTATTTAGATGCCAGACTAAAATATTTTTTAGAGATGACGACTTTAGCTTTACTTGATCATTTCAGTCGTACAACATTTTAAATGTCTTTACCATTTACCAATACCAGTATGTCCTTTAAGTAATTTTGGCATTACTTGACATGATTTAAAAACAGCTATTGTTACATTCATAAATGTGTCTGAATATCCCATCTATCCTCCACAACAAGACCAGAAGGGTCCTTGGCTGGCTGAAACAGTCATTTGGACTTCTGCTTCAGTAATGACATCAGTTGTACAAAAACAGTTTCAACCCTTTATTAGAAACAGTGAGACTGCCAAGGAAGGGCAAGATCCTACAAGTTGTTGTAGTGATGTAACTCTGCTGTTTTTAAGGATCCTCAGAACCAGTAAAAAAAAAAAAAACATAATAAAAAAATAAAAAAACACATGGACAAAAACAAAACTTGAGAGACTGATCTTTAAACAAAAGTTTTCGTTGGAGAGACAAAATATAAGAGAACCAGAAATAACTTTTTAAACCTTTTAGAAGCTGATTGTTTGTAAAAAGAAAAAAAAAAAAAGATATGAAAAATGTGGTACAGGAAATAATTACAAAGAGGCATTAAACTTTAAGTGAACCAGAACTAGGAAAAGGTCAGCCGTGTGCTCAGCTAATTGTCCAAGTGTCAGCTGGTTAGTAAAATGTCAGACCAGATGTTAAAAGCCATAGACACAGTGACATAAATGGGCAAATATAAAGTCAAGCTAACATTTCATAACACTACAAGAACAGCACATTATGTTTTTAAACCCAGAGTTAGGGTGCTTGTGTTGAATATCAGAACTCCTCACTAATCATCTCTGCAGATGTTTAGTTAGAAACACACTCAAGGTGGATGTGGTTTCAGTCTGGACAAGCTCACATGTGCAGCCAGTCACTAGGTCATTATTAGATAAACAACTCCAGACGGCTCAGATTTGGACTCAGAATGAACTCTGATGTATGGAGGTATCAAAACAGATTTGCAAAGGGAGAAAGGCTGCTTAACACTTGAAGACAAAAATGTTTCAGAATAAGAAGTAAGAAATAAAACTACTAATTTAAACTAAAAGGAGTCTGGTAATATGAAGGCAAAATGCTGTAGGTGTGTAAAAAGTTTAACATTTGTTTAAATTTTCAATTATGTTGGATTTTTTCTAAGTTTGTGTTAAGATTTAAGTTTTGTGGAGGCCAGTTCATTGTTTACAATAATATATCTGTGGTTAAAATTAGTATTGAAAACTAGCTAAACTGATTCAGGTTTAAGTTCTTAAATAACTACCTTTAAATAAAGGCATTTTTACAGTAATTTTGAAAATAGAAATTATAAAATTTTTTAGGAGTCACGTGTAAATACCTCTGTGTCTCCACTACACTCCCACTGTAACCTTCTTTAGAGCAGTCATACAAAATCTAAGGTTACCTGAGCAGCTCTGCAGTCTGAGGTTTGTTGGCCAATCTCCAGGAACCCTGAAGGGTGGACAGTTTCTAGTTTAAAGTTGAAATTTAAAGTCAAAGCATATTTTTTTTTACCGCCCACATTTTTGGTTCCCTATTCTTTAAAACTAAACACTTTGCCTGAACAGAAGTGTCAGTTATATTTTGTTACTCCACTGATTAGCTCCATCTCATCTGTCACCTATGCTTAAATCAGCCAGCTGACAGAGGATTGACAGAGAAATGACAGAGGATTAGTACGTTATCCTGCATTGTCCTCCGAGGATTTTCTATTGTGAACGTTCTTGCTTTAAAATGAAACCCATAGCAGGTGGCACTATACCTTTTTTAGTTTGATAAATGTCCAACATTTCTGTAAGCACAAGAAACTGTTGAGCTTCTTGTTTAAACCATGTCAGCTTCTAATCATAAAACTGAATAATCAGAGGTTTTACAAGTTAAACTGCACATAGACACCAAAAACTAACATCTAAGGTCACAGTATCATAAAAACAAACAACTATGCACCAACAATCAGGGAAGTTTCATTTGAGACCCATTACAGGATTTTAAATTTGTCCTGCTGCATCAGCCACAGGAATGTTTTTTTTCTCTGTTCAAAACAAGCAGAAACTTAGATTAGGTTGACTACAACAGTCTGTTGTAGACATGGATCCAAAGATCACTGTCTGCAAGTTTCATTGCCATTTATCCTGTGGTTAATGACATATTTTACTCAAATGTGTACACAAACACCTCAGCCTCTTTTGATGGTGAGCAAAATATTAATTTTGTATAATTTGATCAGCTAACATTTGTATTGTAAAAAAATCATGCATTTCAGCACTTCAAATATTTTTTTAGTCTACATGCTGAACAGTTTGTGAATAATTGTCTATAAAAATATTTGGTAACAGCCACCAGAACAGATTTACCTTTTCTGTCAGCATTTCAACTGCAGAAAAGTTACTGCAGAAATCACATTTTCATCTAAACATGTCATGGGAATGGGAAAAAAAAAAAAAAAAAAAAAAAAAAAAGTCTACATTGTCTTAAGAAATATTTTTTTTTAAAGGGAATAAATAAATTTCTAAAAAAGGTTTCACATACTTTGAGTAACTACAATAATACTATGGCGATAACGGCATATCTTCCAAACTCAGAACTGCAATCATGATAGATAAGTAAGTATATGCCAGTATACAACACCATCTGTTTCTCAATACTGATGTAACCCCAGAGGCATGTGATGCACCTAAAACACTTATCTGTCTGATTCAAACAGAGCCCAGGGGAACGATCTATAACAAAGCCAGCTCACACAAACACACCTTCAGCTGTTAAATAACAACATGTGTGTCTCAATGTGATAAATGCAACACATCTGGTTAAAAAACATGAGGTACCGCATTGGAATTTTTTTCTCACCATCTCTGGTCATTTGCACCCACCCTGGAGCTCTATAAACACCTTCTAAGGAACTATAATCCATGAGAATGGGAAGTTTTTGGAGAACTCAGAATCCCAAGTGAAAAGCTTGAACCTCAATCTTCTCTGAAGTCGACACGATGTGAAAAGAGTGAGCAAAGCAGAAGGCTGCTGTTGGTAAACTGAACCAAATGTGGCTTGAGGAAGCAGTACTTGATGAGATGCACTAACTTGCACAATAGCTGAATTCAAACAAACATCTGTCAAATTAAAAATGTTTGATTAGTGCTGAACAGGAACATTGAAGCCTGAACTGTAGATCTTAAATAATCTAGAACTCGAGCACAATACAAAACATTTCAACAGCTGGCCAGAAACTCCCTGTCCATTGTAGCACTTCATCCTGGGTTTAATAGTCACAATTTTCATGATAATCCACATCCCTAGAATCTGTTAATTAAATCAAGAATAAATCAACAGACCCAATCTTCTACACAGATCAATGGGACCTTATCTTGAAAATCTGGTATCTGAGGCAAGTTGACCTTTGTTCCAAGACGTTGCTTGATCAAATACTTTGAATAACTTTAAGCCCACCCCCACTCCTGAGGCTAATCTGCCATGGGATACGAGTTAGCTTGAAAAGCAAGGCTCCCTACTAGTTGGCCTTTTTTACTTCAGTTAGCTTTAAAAGCACCTCTGCTTTATTAAATCTCTTCTCAAACTCAAAGGACAATGTTGACATAATTTCATTAATTCTAAACTTATTAAAATTATTCCCATAATTACTCCAGTAGGGTCAAGTTATACAGTTGACACTAGTTAAAAGGCAATAAGACAGTTAAATTGTTATGCAGTATGAAAAAGAATTTGTTTTTCCCGTCATCCTGAACCAGTCTCTCAATTCTCCAATGACAATAAACCATTTTTTTCAACTGTTGCTTGATCTATATGTTCTTTCCTTTTCTTTTTTGGACCATTCTTTTTAAACCGTAGAGATGTTTGTGTGTGAAAAGCCAAGTTAATCAGCAGTTTCTTAAATACCCAGACCAGTCAGTCTTGCACCAATAAACATGCCATGTTCAAAGTCACTAAAATCTCCATTTCCCCCCATTCTGATGCTAACTTTGAATGTTGTTAGAAAGTTACTGTATGTTCACCACACTTAACTATTTAAACACAGAGTTGATGCCATGTGACTGGGTGATTAGTTATTTGTGTTAAGAGATTGAAAAGGTGGACCAAATAAAGTTGTGGGTGAGTGAATCCTTCGAATCCTTTGAACAGATCTTTTTTGCAACGGAGGCCTGGGCCTGAAGGTAACCTAATCTGCAGAACATACAAACTCCACACAGAAAGACCCCTGGCTCAAACCGGGGATCGAACCAATGACCTTCTTGCTGTGAGTCATCAGTGCTAACCACCAAGTCATCATGCTGTCATGCATACCTCTATATCAGTTGCTTTGGACCACAGCCATTTAAATCATAGTGACTGACACACAGTTTAAAACAGCTGAGCAAATTTCCAGCGACAGTCAACCACTCAAAATGTGTAACAGAGTTAAGTGACAACATCTCTGCCTCTTCCTTCAGAGTCGGAAATCAGATCAAACTTTAGCCAATTAGGTAACTGGGAATTAGGACTTGTGTATATTTAGAGCTCCTGGGTAAAAATAAACTCAGTGCTCAGAGCTTTTTGATTCAGTGACGTATTGGAGCATATTCGTGCATCCATCCCTGACACAATCAGGACGTTTTATTAGACGATAAAATGTTCGTCACACTGTGAGTGTCTTGTTATTTATGCCATTATACGCCTTAAGATAAACAGAAATGTTATTAAAAAACTAAAAACAAACCTATTTGCCTTTTTGATTTTTTAAAACAAAAATTTAATTGCTTCCAGAATTGTACTATTTTTATAAAAGTAGGTAGGATTAGTATGAATGGAAAACCTTGTGTAAAAATAATCGGGGTGAGTTGCCCTGTTAGGCAGCACTCTATTTCTGTCCATGTGTCCTGATAAAGACAGAGCAGGTGCAGTACAATTAACAACTGTCGTCTCTGTCGTCAGTCACTCTTACATGGAGCTACACAGCCCTTCCCCTTCAAACAATCTATAACTCACTTAGATCATTAATTTCTTGGATTTGTACACAGAAAAAAAACAAAAACAAAACAAAACATTAAACCAATTATTTTGCATCCCTTCCTGGACAAATATAAATGTAATGAGCAAAGACTTTCTTGCTGATTTAATTCAAGTCTTTGAAAACTACTAGACCAAAGATACTAAAAAGGAAAATGACCTTGACCTAAAACAAAATAGATTTTTTTAACCTAAACATGTTTGAGAGGCATGCCTTTGACTTATAACATTAAAACAAAAAACAATACACCCAACCAAAAATACAAGACATGTCAACAACATTGATGAATCTTGATTTATTCAACAAGACAATCTAATCAAATTCACATACCTCAATGTTTCTTCTTAAAAATACTCCTGTTAAGTCTGAAGGGTTTCTGATGAACGAAAGTATAAAGTTTTTCCAGGTCGAATTTGTTTTAGTGAAGGTCAGAGTTCTGTAGGCTTGTCCAACAGGTCTACTGAAACAAAAAGTCAGACTGGGTCTGAAGTCTGTCACCCCCACCCACTTTCTATCTACGAACCACTATTGGGGGTGCATGTGTCGTGGACAAATCTGTAGCCAGCATGAATTCATGGGGTGGTGGGGCAAGTGATAAATTTAAAGAGGTGCTTTCCCACTCCATTGCACAAGACCAGATCAATCAATCCACGAAAGCAACAAGCTACAGTTATAACAACTGAACTCAAGAGTCTCACCTTCAAAAGCTAAAAATTACCACATTTTTAAAAACAAGGAAAAAAAAACTCCTACAATGAAATTCAAGTAAATACTATATACTTTACCATTTACTTATTCAATAGTGTAATATTGCAAAACAGTCATTGCTGTGAATTTGAACAGAAAATCAACTAATTTTAAAAATGACCATCAAAATTTAAATTCATTTACAATTACACTGAGTACTTCTAATAAATGTTTCACTCCATATTGGAAACATACAGATTGTCTACAAAAACAACAGATTAGAGGCACACAGTACGATGAAGAGTAGACCATAAACTAGTTTACAGAAAACTCAAGGACAGTTTGTAACCTTAAAAATACAACAATACTAAAGTTGTTTTCAAATACTTTCATGTCACAATTTTATTAAACTCAATTCAATGATTTAGTCAAACTACCACATACCTGAGGTAGAATTGGCTTGTGTGCACACACAAATCTTGTTTTTGTTTACTTTAATCCGAATTTAAATGTATTGATAAACCTATGCAAATATTAACGATTAGGTTTAAAAGCTGGTCAGATTCTACTTTACAAATTTCTGCTGGCCACTAAAACTAATCAGATAAGTAATCTACACCAACATAGTTAACCTGTGTAAAGTATAGAAACTTAGTAAGTTGTCTAAATTGTCTGTTCTAAACTTCACTAAATAATGTAGTAATCAACTAAATCATGTTGTCAAGTTAATACAAATTTGGAAGTGTTATTGTACAGTTTGAGGCCACAGTAGCTTGGTGGTCAGTGTCTATGCATCACAATACAGAGGCTACAGGTTCAAGTCCAGGCTGTGTCAGAAAGAGCACTGTGTGTAAAACAACTACTAAATCTTTTGTGCAACGTTTGCTCATCGTGACACCTGCAGAGGTGAGCAACAACAAAAAAAAAAAAAAAAAAAAAAGGTTAAACTAAATTATGTGTTGATTGTTTCCGAATTTTCAGACCCTCCCTGCACAAAGACAGTTTGTAAATAGTTTAAAATGAGCAAAAGTTTCCACATTAGTTTAGTTTTTGTATTGGAAGTTTGAAATTCTAATGTTGTGACAGCCTTACACAGCAAAAATGAGTGTTAAAATTTCAGTGTTAAATTTTTGAGTGTTGATTTAACACACCCTAGTGTTATTTTAACACTTTGACTAAACTAACACCCAGTGTTGGTGTTAATTCACAGTGTTGATTTCCTCAGTGTTGTATCAACACTAGACAGTGTTAAATAAGCTC
>JARVJO010030812.1:0-7500 GCA_031762555.1 Cynodonichthys magdalenae | reverse complement strand
TTTTATTTATTTTTTATTTTTACTTTTCCTCTCAAAAAGATTTCTTCTTTTTTTCAATGAGTTGTACAGATTACAGCTCACATTAAAGGTGAAAAAAGTTCTGAAATAATTTATCTTGGTCTCAATTTTTACATCACAAAAACCTAGATTTGAAAAATTGCTTTATATCAACTGTACCTGCTATCTCTTGGTTAGAGATGTGACGTTCGTGAGCGTCTGAACCTTTTAAATGGCTCCTTACAACAAACAATACGAACTGAGTTGTGGACAATGAAGAACCATTTGTAGTATTTTTTTACTCCTCATAATATCTTTATTTGCTTGTTTTATGACTATTATTGGTTATTTAAAAACTCTGCACTTTCAAAACAAATAGGCTAAAAAAGCCTGTTTTAGATTATATTTGATCTAAGTGACATGAAGTAAAAAGAGAAAACTCTGTTCTAATAATACCTCCTGCTAAACATACGTTTCAAAACTAGCCAGCAGATGACAAAATTCACTGTGTAAAAATCTCCAATTAGCCACGTTTTTGCTGGATACTTTTGAGTGGTCGAGTTGTACTGGGAAGTAAACAGGAACACACCTTCCAGTAGTAATTCCCAATCAGTTGGATATTTGATATTCAAACTCTAGGAATTCAGCGTCCTCTTCCTCTTGTCTAACCCTGAGCACGCAGTCTAATTTTGGTTACCTGCCCTGTCTGCTGGCTCCTCCACACAGTGTTTCACTTTGGGACGTCTATAAATTACTAAATGAACAGTACGTGAGAAACAAAATCAATAGCTTTTAGGTCACGTGACTCAAAATTAATGTGAAATTGTTCTAAGATGGACGCACATCTTTTTTCTTGATTAAGTCATTTTCTACTAAACAAAAAATTTGTTTTGTATTTAATGGTTTTAAAGTCAGGTGACCCAAGTGTCACGTCTGAATAGCTGATTAAGTCAAGCACCTGTTCTTGAGCTATTTTTAAACTTTTGTTAGTATGCTCTAATGTGAACTTGTTTATATAATAATAATTACCATAAAGTTTTTATATTTGGCACTGTGAATATTTTTACTTTGTTAAAAATGTATTTGAATGTTCAGCACTGAGACAATTTTCTTTTACTTCAGCACAAGCTATTAGTTGTAGATGGAACAATAAAAATGAAATAGGAAATGATTAAAAACTCTTGTCAAATGATCTACAGGTATTCTTAAACAGAAAGACTCAGTGATTTTGTACATAATAAAGAATTTTTCACAAATTGTCCACAAAAACTGCTGAATTTCTTCAAACACCCTCCCAGCCTTGTTCTAAATGGCAGGAAAATGCATTACTGATGTTCTAAATTGAAAATTATTTTCAGGGGGATTTTTGTATTATTTATTTTACATCTAGTCAGTCATACACATTAGGGCTGGGTATCATGGCCACTTCTCCAAATCGATTCAATTTCACTTCATAAGGTTCTGAATCGATTAATCATGATTCAATTTGATTCAATTCGATTCAGTCTGCTCTTTTAAATAATGGAGATGTTTCAACTTCGTTGCAAAATACAAAATCACGTTATTTTCCTTCACCATAAACAACAGGTTTTATACTTTTAAATTAAACAGTTTAATCTTGAAACAAAACTGTCACACGTTTCAAATGTTTTAAATTAAAAAGGAATTGCAGGTGACAGTGTTGTTGGATATATTCATTTTTAAGAAATTAATAATTTTCTTGATCACTAAGTGATGGAATAAGGTTGCAGGAGAAGAGGTGGGCTTATATAAATATACTTCTGCCCACTCTGAGTGTATAAAAATTACTTTCAGTTTCAGTCAGTTGTTTACATACCGTTGTTTGGTTCGAGCGCCTAATGAGCTCGTCAAAGCTTGCTTTGTTTTCGCCACCGCGTAGGAGCGCAAATCTTTGCGAACAAAAGTCTCCATGGACTCCGTTACCTTTAAGTTCTGCTGAGAATCGGCTGATAATGAGAGTGATTCCTTAGTTTCTTTTGTTTTGCTCCAGACAACTTGTTATCAAAAGACAACGTTAGCACTGACCGTCAACCGGATGTAAACATACGGCAAGCCAGGAGTGACAAAATATAGAAACGCGCTTCAGACGCGCACAAGACGCCATGGGGACGAATCGATCTCATGCGTTGTGAATCGATTTTCCCAAATTTAGATGAAATCGATCTTGGAAAAAAGTCGATTTTTTTTACCCAGCCCTAATACACATAGTACTTAAAAAAAAAAAAAAAAAAACACTTTCTATGAAGGAAAGACCACGTAGTGCTCAGTTATTGTTTGTTAGCGGTTCTCAGCCATAACAATGAGAAAAGGATTGTAAAGTTTGATGTTTAGTTAAAGGCAAACATGAATCATCAAAACTAAATACAACTGTCCCTTTGAGGACCACCATAACAATTTCTCACTTGCTTTCACAAAGAGTTTTTGGTGAAAGGTGTGGTCACGGCGGTGTCGCGAAGTCAGACATCACGCTGTTGACATACGTTTGGCTCTAAATTCAACATATTTCAGCCAATTTGCACCAAATTCACTATAGTTGATGCTAATCTACCCTACTACAGGATCAGTCCAATGTGGAGGGGGGGCGCATTTCCACCACAGTGCCCCCCTACAATAATTTTAAAAAAATCAGCCCCAAGCCATGCTTTTTACCTACAATCTTGAAATTTGGTACACATGTGTAATGTCTCAGTACCTAAAAAAAGTCTCTTGAAGTCATGGTCCAAACCCCCAGAAAGTCGGCCATCTTGAATCAAAGCTGCCAATTTGTGTCTTTTCTTGCACATGTATCTGAGTTAACTCCCCCTACAGCTTTGAACATGAGACCTCACATGTTGCATGCTTCTATTAACACTGACTGGTGGAGGGATAGTGTGGGTGTGGCCGAGTGGCGAATGCTGATGCCTCGCTGTTTGCACACGGTTAGCAGGGGTCAACAAATTCATTATTTAGGTAGTCCAAGACAACCTATTGACAACCAGATCCCGCCTCCTAGTTGTCCAGTGGACAACCGAGAAAAAAAAAGACCTCAATTAAAGTTTTCCGCCCTGGGCGTCCGTTATTTGTAAGAATGAAAGGGAGAAAAAAAACTTGTTAAAGCCATCTAGGGATTAAACTGATTGTTCTTTCACCCAATAGAGAGAACCACAGTCAATGTTTTAACCAATCAGAACAGAGCAGGGCGGGTTGTGATGTCTGACTGACAGCAGGTGCACGCAGCTGCAGCCCAGAGAGTAGGTAAACACCTCCTAGGAAAAGTTTATGTATTTTATACATATTGTATTTCTGAAAGCTCTTGAGATTTTTTTGACAACCAGATTTTGTCAACAGGTTGTCCACTTGTGTTCATCTTAAGGGAGACCTGCTCAACACGTTTGTGTAGGAGTTTGACAAGATCACTTTAGCCGTCTGTCCGTCCATTCACTTTACAAAATGATTTAAATAACGAAGGCCTGTGATGATTCCAACAAAACAAACAGTTGGTCACTACTAAATGGTGACAGAGGACATCAGCGATGGTTGGTGTCAGGTTTTATCTTGGTAAAATAGACTTCTACTCCTGAAACTTTTGAACCCTCGAACTAAATCCACCATCAGTATCAAGAGCACATCAATCTGAGCAGATCTTGTCAGTTTTCATAGGCTTTACAGATGTAGATGTACTATATGTATATTCTGAGAAGCAGTTGGCCATGCCGTACACTGCTCTCATTGCTCTTTTAAACACAACTTTCCTCTGTTTATTGATTCTTGTCCAGTACTCACCTTATGGAAGGGAGGTGAGGGGTGACTGCCAACCACTGCAAAAAACTGTAATTGAGGCACTTTTTTCAGCTGTGTTAAGAAGTATTTTCCAAAGCTGGGCATTACTTTAAATGTCCTGATTACTACTACAACACTAAGATCTGGTCGAATATGTTTAATCAGAGTAGGTAAGGAGTGACTTCTGCTCTGAGTTCAGTTTTGATGCAGTTGACATCTAAAACATTGGTGGGCATTACATTTCAGAAACTTAAAAGGGGTTTGAAAACATCTCCTCCCAGTGCCGTAGTCTCTGTTCTCTCCTGCATCTAATCTGGCTGCAGGGCCTCTGGTGGGGGTGTAATAACACCTGCAGCCACACAGCTTAAGAGGTATTTTTATCTCCCCCAGGAATTCCACCTCTGTTCTCGTCCCATCCTGTCTCAACACATGGAAACTTGTTCGCTTAAGGCCTTAGACATACATTTTTACAAGTTTGACGATGTTTTATTCATGTTACAAGCTTCTAAAGTGCATTTCAAGATATAACCATTCATACTACAGAAAGATTTGGGGACCTACTTTGTTTCGACATGAACAACGCTCTTTATTCCCACAGCCACTTAAATACAATTGGAACAAAGCAACTCAACCAGAAATGTAACCTATATTTTAAAGATTTTAAAAAGAATGGATCCCATGTACAGAAACCAGAAGAATAGTTTCTTGATTTCATTTTTCCACCTTCATTGATTTGAGATCATGTGATTGACTCTTCCAGTAAAGAAATTCTGTTTCTTAGTATGATCTAATGGATCTAAGCAGGCTGATCTAAGGGAGAGACCTCATCATGATTAATGATGAATCAACCTCCTAATATGTAAAGAAGTAAGTCATTTTATTTTATTTTTGTGTCATGCACTACAAGTGCCCAGCCCACACAGGCTTACAAGACACAACAAAATAAATTCACACAGGTGGACTGACATGAACATTCCATCTATTATCTGTACTCGTTTATTCCTTTCAGGGTCATGGGGGTCACTGGTGCCCATATTGACATAAACGTTCTTTAAACAAAAAGTGTCCTCTTCCTGGGGCGACTGTGGCGGAGTGGTTAGGAGAGTCGTCCAGGAACCAGAAGGTCACTGGTTCGGTCCCCCGTTCCAGCCGTCTCATTTGTTGTGTCCTTGGTCAAGACACTTCACCCGCTTGCCTACTGATGGTGGTCAGAGGGTCCAGTGACGCCGGTGCATGGCAGCCCACCCTCTGTCAGTGCACCCCAGGGCAGCTGTGGCTGTAGCTTACCACCATCAGTGTGTGAATGTGAGTGTGTTTGGGTGAATGTCTGAAGTGTAAAACGCTTTGGGGTCCAAGTGAATTTGATAAGGCGCTATATAAGTTTAGTCCATTTACCATTCCTGAGATGCCAGGCTTTTAACAAAAAGTATGCTGAACTGAAATACAAAATACTTAAACAAAAACGGAATTCATCAGCTAAATAAAAAAAAATCTGAATAAACATCAATAACTTTAATAAACAATTAATTTCTCAAAATCCTATATAAAAGGACAAAAAAACAAAAAGAGCATCTCATTTTCAACCTCACTCAAATCAAACAAGGAACATATACAGTCCTCTTCTGGGACTGAACGAAAACACCCAGTTTCCAGAGGCAAAGTGCCAGATATAAGTTGTTATATTACATATGGCTCAGGAAAATAACTGTCCTTTATCTGAATGTAGGTTCGCAATTTAGGTTTTTGTTAAATATCAACTGCCCATTTACAAGCTTCAAAATAGAACTGGTTAATCTGATCAATATTACCTCTTAATCTGTTTCTATACATATACTGAAAATCCACCTGCTGTCAGTCCAGTACATCTTTTAAATTACTTGGTCCAGGGTTCAGTGTACACATTTAAGTTTTATTTACTTCCACCCTCTCCTGTTTTTACTTATTTGTAACTGAATCACAGGAATAACAATTTGAGAACCTCTTACCTTCCTTTCTTCTACTCCTGCTACTCCTGCTACCAGCACATTCAGAGAGAGTCTGAGGTGTTTCCAGGCCAGCTGAAAGATATAATCTCCTCATTGAGTTCTGGATCTGTTGTGAGTTCCCTTCCCAGTGGGACAAGTCTTAAATACATCTTAGAAGGTGCCCAGATTGGTTACAAAATACCCAAATTACCTCAACATTTTATTTATTTATTTTTATGCAGAGAAGAAGCAGTTTTATTCTAAGCTCCTCCTGACTAGCCAGACACCTCACCTTAACACCAAGTGGGAGTCCAGCAACTCAGTGGATGAAGCTCATGATGCCTTTTGTATTTATGATTTTAGTTTTTACCCAGACCTTCTGATTATTGGCGAGGGTTGGTAAATTCACTGCTTTTCCTTTTGGTTCAGATCTCTTTTCGTTAGGAAAGCTGAATATGCAGCTGCCAAATTCCAAATTTTCTTTTTCTAAAAGTGTTTTTGTCTTTCAGTTTCAGAAAAGTGTTGTGGCTAGTGCTAGTCAGATTTCTGATTCCTCTGGCTTCACCAGTGTGAAGAATAGAAGACTTTAGTCACACAGCAGTGCTTTGACAGGGACTGTTTCTGTTTATAATCAAAATGGCGAGGGCTGGCCAGGCCAGAGCAGCCACTTGTCTCAGCACCTCACCTGTCATCTCTCTTCTGGGGAAACTGGAACCTGACCCCTCCTCCCTGCAGGTCATCATTTCTGTTTCCGGAAACACACACACTATTTCCAGACCAGTTACACTTGGTGTGTTTACATTTGAAGTGACATTTAGTTCAGACGAGGAAGAAATTACTTGTAATTTTACTGTTTTGGTGACTTTCGGTATTCTACTAAAATTTTTTCTTTAGGTATTTTTGTATTCTCAAGAACAACCCAACTAAATATTAGGTATAAGCACGTCCTGATGTACTCTTAATAATCCAGGTACATAAATCTAACAAAGCGGAGTCATTTTGGTCAGTGTATCTTTTGATCATTGGATTTTCCTTTTAGAAACGGGTATTAAAAAACAAGAAACAGGTATTTGGTTGATTTTTCTTTGAAAATACAGAAATTAAAATGAAAATACAAAGCATTTCTCTTTCTTGGTGTCAAAAAAAGATGAGTAAAATTTTTTAAATGATTTGTGTTTTATTTCTGTTTCGGATGAAAAAAGATTACTTTGACACAGAAACGAAAAAAGGCTTGTTTGTTCATAATCCACAACAGGTCGTGCCAAATTTCTGTATCTCTAAAATAATCTGTTCCATCACCAGAAGGGGCGTTCACAATATCAAAGTTATGGGGGCTGTCGGCCGCGGAGTTGACAGCACCTGCTGCAAAGCAGGAGGAAAAGAGGGTGGGAGGAGGACTTATTTCCAGCCTTATTTCCAGCGGCAGAACAGGTTGGAAGATGGTTATTTGATGTTATTTATTGTTTTTTAACGTCCTACAGGTAGGACTGGGTGATATGAAGAAAATCTTATATCCCGATATTTTTTGGCTATATTGCGATACACGATAAAGTTGATGAAAAAAAATTATTAAAAATTGATCCAAAAAATAATACTACTGAATCTGAACAAATTAAAATGTTTTATTTTAACCATTTTAAATATCAGTTGCACACAAGTTTTTTTACAAATAGAATTATTGCCACTAGCTATGTTTACATGGACATAAGTAATCGGATTAAACGGCCATTCGGAATAAAAATGCGTCATGTAAACACCT
>JARVJO010030811.1:0-36586 GCA_031762555.1 Cynodonichthys magdalenae | reverse complement strand
TTCCAGCACCTTGTTGAATCCATGCCACGAAGAATTGAGGCAGTTCTGAAGGCAAAAGGGGGTCCAACCTGTTACTAGCATGGTGTACCTAATAAAGTGGCCGGTGAGTGTATATATATATATATATATAAATATTAATGCTGGGCATAGATGAACATTTTTAATCGCGATTAATCTCAAGATATTTTTGCAATTAATCGCAAATAATCTCAATTAATCTCAATTTTTTTTTAGAAACAATCACTTTATGGGTGAATGTGTTTGTTTGTATGTTGCAATACATGTGTGACATACAATGTACATTTGTTTTTGTTTTTCATTTTAGCTTCCTATTCCTATTGCAACAGGAGCCTCGTCTATTTTTCATTCCTCATAATACTAATTTGGAATGACAAAAAGTCCTTAAATTCTTGATTTAATTTCATTATTCTGCACAAAATTTAACTGACTCAAAAGTGTTTAGAGCATTTTAGGTACTGGTTTATATAAAAAAGGGGGCAATGCATTTTCAAAAACTTTAAACAAATAAGTCAAACCAAGCCAGTCTTACTTTTTTCTCCCCCACATGCTGGTCAGCAGAAATTCCCTCTGTTTGTTTACCCTGGTTTAAAACTAAAGTGATATTCCAGGCTCAAACTGCTCCAGTGGTGAAACAGTTTAGCGTTGCAACGCTTAAAGATAATTTTACTTCATTCAAGCCGTCGGGAAAAGTTTTAAAATACAAAATGCACTGAAGAATCTGATGGATTCAGGCTTCCTCACCGGCTGCAGTTCTGCATGTGAGCGGCTGCCACGCTCAACAACAAGGGCTCTCATTGGATGACACGCGTGATGAAGACTGTCTAATAGGCTCGACACACACTTCATTTCCTATTGATCCTGTGCAAAAAGGCTACAATCGCTTGCCGTCCTCCAGCCAAGCGACCAGCGAAACTCATGCATGGGAAATTTTGCGCTCGTACACGCAGACATGCACACGCGAGCTTGCGACGTGACATATGAAAGTTGAAAAATGTTGGAACTTTTGTCGCTGTTGCCTGGTGCTACAACCAATCAGCAAGGGTTTCATTGACATGACCAATGAGTGGAGAGTATGCTATACACTGCAGTTAGCTAACACTTTCAACATTATTTTAGTTCCATCAAACTTTCCAATTTTATATGACCTTTCACCAAGTGATTACTAAAAAAGGCAGCTTTATGGGAATTTGTTGGTGCCAGGGTGAAGTTATCCGGTAAGTTTTTCCTCATAAAATCATATTTTGATGTGTGTTTGTTTTTCAACATCATTAGCATTGCAAGATTTGTTTAAACTTCCGTAATGCACACCTCACCTTTTTTTTTTTGCGAACCACCAATAAACTTTGCAAGAAGCGGTAGAAGAACTAATCAAATTTTGTGAAGACAAATGTCCCCAGAGAACGATTTGCAACGCTGCCGTTGCTATCACGTCCCATGTGTTGGGTTTCATCTCGGTTGCGATGACAGTCGTTAATCGCTGTTGTTTGCCGCTCCCCGTGTGTCGAGCCCATATAGCCAATAGAGATCAAGATCCTGCCTCCCCACATCGACTACTGGGTTTTTTTGTGTCTGTGTGTGTGCGTCTTCATAGGCAGCCCAAAGAACAGAGATCAGATGGGGAAATATAAACTGCGTTAACGCGCATTTAAAAAAAATGATCACCGTTAAGCGTCGGCCGCGTTATTGCATTAATAACGTGTTAACATGCCCAGCACTAATATATATATATATATATATATATATATATATATATACATATATATGTGTGTATATGGCATTAGTTCTTGAGACAACAATGTTGGCTCTGTCAACCTAGAGAAACTCAGATCTATTTAAGACATTAGGGCCTCAAATAGACCATTTATATACTTCTCATGTTATAACTCTGTGGTGCACAAGTCAATAGGGTGCTGGGGATGACGTGGGTCAAGTTTGATATGCCTAAAGACACTTGCAGTCATAAGTGCTTTGCAGTTATAGTTATTATTATTTGTCTTCTGTTGGAGCAGCCCATACTGCAGCCCAAGCCGCTGGGACTACAGACAAGATTAACATTAACATGGCAGGGACTTTTAAAATATTGTGTATGTACATAATATGTAGCCAGTCATTATTAAATATTTTCAAAGTTTGACTGTCTGGGGATTTTAGGTGATTTTTGAAATTGGAGCCCATTAAGTAATGAGGATGAACAGATACACACACACACAAGTTTGTTTTTTCTATCCTCATGTGTACTTTCTGTTAATTTTCAACTCAGCTGTGGACCAAGCTTTAGTACACAAATAGAGTGAGTCCTCAAAAGGCTGCGTGTTCTGGAAATTAAGTAACACAAAGAAACAAATACACGTGCACACACCTTAGATTTTCACATTTACAGGTCACAAATACACTAATTTTCCCATTGCATGGGGACACACACCTATACTTGTCTATGTCTTCCATGGGACCCATGTTCACAAAAGCCCCTTCTCCCTTGTAAAATCAATACTTAGTTTGACCTGCCAGAAACCACCGCTGAGGTAAATCCAAAAGTGCGGTTAGAACCAAAGATGGAGACACATTTGGCTGACCCTGAATTGATGAAAAACTCATATAGGCATACACAGGGAGAAGGAACTCAAAAGATGCTGTGACACAATTCCAACAAACAATCCTTATAAATACTCCCATAATGCTACAATTTTGTCGACAGAATGCTGGAAACAACACAAGCCAAAGTTGACATGCAATAAAGGGCTTGGACCTCAGTCATAACTGCTTTGCTGTTCTAGTTATATTACTGTTCTAGTTATATTACTTTCTGCAAACAGACTACCTAAATCTACCTAGTGAATATAGTAAGAACGGTTTAATTTTCATTTCACTTAACAATGAATATGGCGAGTAAATATCATATGCATCTGTCCCCCAAACCATGCCGGTGTGGGAAGATGGCTGCCTGTGCTGAGTTTGGTTCTGCTGGAGCTTCTAGAACTGCACCGCTCAAGGTGGAAGCATGTTGGAGTAGCTCTGTTACGTTTGTTCTGAAATTTTCTTGTTAAACTTTTTTAATTCCTCTTTTTCTGGATAGAGGTTGCTATTTTTAGATGTCTATTACCTCTGCTGTTGGGTGCTGTGCAACTGGAAGGATTTTTGCTAACACATATCTTGCTTTTGGACATTTGTTATGATGCCTACACCATAGCAACATGGTGGTTTGTTATAACCGGGAGCAGCTGATTAACATCTCAAAAGCCCAAGTAACACCTCAAGTACAACCCCGAATCCCAGAGTAGTTGAGAAGGAGGCACTGTGCATGTAGACCAGGAGCAAAGAGGAGAGACAGAAGGAGGAAGTTCAAACCACCTCTTCCATCGACCATGATGGACAATGTGAGATTGTTGGGAAACAAGTTGGATGAACCCCAGGCCCTGACAAGAACTCAGCCAGAGTATCGGGAAGTTTTATGTGTTTCACTGAGACGTGGCTGCAGGATTATATCCATGACACCAGCGTCACCCTGCTAGGCTTTCTGATGGAAAACCCTGAGCATCCTCTTCATAAGACTGTCATTCTACAACGAGGTGTCTTCAGTCAGAGCCTTTTTCAGATCCGCTGTAAGACAGACCGCTACAGGAGATTCTTCCTGCCCACAGCCATCAATATTTATAACAACTCTTTAAAGAAACCAGGATAATATGAGTTACAACAACATTTAATTTCACTTTGGGATTAATAAAGTGTTATTTAATTGAATTGTTTCTTCCTGTTAAAAGGGAGTTTTTCCTTTTCACTGTTGCCAAAAAACTTGCTCAGGATGGGAGACTGTGATGAAGTGATTCAATGCAATTTGCTGGTTTCCTTGGATTTCTTTTGTGTAGCATTTTGAGGCAGCATATGTTCTGACTTGGAAAAAACTGAATTGAAATTTAATTTATTTAGTAGATTTGTATTTTAAGTGACCCCCCCCCCCCATGCACACGCAGACACAAAATTATTGTTCTTAATTAGATTATTTTAATAAATTAAAAAGGCAATAGTATAATACATTTTCATAGCAGACTTGTTTTTACAAAGTCAAAACTTGTGTCTACTGTCAGTTTGAAATGTTTAGCTATAACTTAAAAGCCATTAGCACAAGCTGTGAAATCACAGTACTTGGAGAGATTAATATTTGTTGATGTAATTATCTTGAAAATTTGAAAACCACTGCTTTACACAAACTGTATAACAACATTAATCTCTCTTACTATAGTTTTGAGAGGAGAGCTTAATTTAACCACTCATACACCCACTGTTATTCTGTGACTCTTTATTAGAGCACACCAGACCAAAAATAGCAAAGATACTGAGCTGTGTCAGAACATCAAATCAAATTATAGGTCCTCTAATAATCACAACAGACCTGTTTTGAAAGGTGTCATAAATCAAACATGAACGCACAGTTAGAGCCGGAGGTATACAGCCCTGTGGAGTTCACCTCATTATCATGGCAGACACATGATGCATGACCAGTGACCACATGAACTATCCTAACCATGGCTTATCTCCACTTTGTTGCAGTAATGACTGGTTTTCTGAGCATTTTGCTGCTGCAGACACAAACTTTAACTTGAGGTTCACATGCACAGTCAAGTTTTATTGTTTAGTGGTGGTGAAACTGGGATTATAAATACCGTCTCACCACTTGATTTAATTTCTCAGCAATTTATATGGCACGTGAAAACAGCATCCTGGTGAGTTGTCTTCATGTTGATGGCTGTAAATGAGCTGACTCAATTTAATGACTGGGGAGCCCTTCTGACTATGATTCACAGATGTAGAATAGCTCATTTTAGCTTCTGTTTAGCTATAATTCTGCTTCTTTCTGCTATTCTTCTGCTATTTTTTACCTTTTTGTGCTTCTGTCTGCTAATTTCAGCTCTTTCTGCTTCTTACAGTTGTTTTCTGCTATATTCAGCTAATTGCAATTTTAGATGATGTTCAGCTGTCATTAGCTAAAGTTTAACTTTTTAGGCAAAATTCACATTTTGATGGCTATTTCAGCATTTTCTGCTTAGTTCAGCAAACCTGTGCTCCTTATGTTTACTTATGCTAATAAAATAAATTCCAGCTACATCTTAGTTGTTTTACTTCAAATTTTGGCTGTTTGAGGTATTTTACAAGAAATTGTCACTTTTTTGTACTTTTATACAGAGCCTGTCTGGTGACATGGTAGAAAAAGAAATTATCATGTGGCCATGTGATAACAACGCATTCACACACAATAATATGGCTAGTTTTCAGGTTCTAATTGTTAACATGGACATGTTTGAATTAATTTTATTTTATTTTAATCTAGGAATGAATTGCCATTCAAATAGGTCACTGACCACATAAAAAGTCTGTATTCACGTAATACACTCAATTAGACATTGTTATGAGGGACTCGTACCTGAATGGGAGTATTTAAGTGAAAGATAAACCACATTCATTCATATTGTATGACGTGGAGTTTTGTAATGTTCAGGAACACAGTAAAAAATCCGTTTTCCGACACTCAACTAGGGCGTTGAATGTAATCTCAAAAATAGCCCATTAATCTTTGAACTATTAGGCTATAATTTTAGATTGAAACTCAAGCAGACTGCAGAAAATTATTACGTGGCCACATGATAATTATTGCGTGGGAATGCAATATTATCGCGTGGTCACAGGGAAAGTTGTTGAATTGTAGATGTATATTCAATGATTAAATTCTGCACACACTGACACACAGGACATGATCGCCCACCCTTGGCCTTTCTGCTGCAGAATAAAGTCCTTGTCAGATTGACATGCTGTCCAAAAGACTCGTGCTGAGCCTGAAGCACACACTGACAACATAAAAGTGTACAAAAGCTCAGACATGTGGCAGAAAAAAACTGATATTAGCTTTTGCTGCTACTGTAACTCAGTTCTACAACACCGCCGGAGGCCAAGGCGAGCAGGAAGTAGGAATCTGCTGTGTTGATACTTTGTGTGATTGGCGGGTTTGCTTATCCTTCTTGTACACAGGTGACTTATTTTTCTTTCATGCATTGTCTGCCAGCTCTTTTTGTCCACCCCCTGTGTTTTCTCACAACCTCTGAACACTCTGGCTGCCCCCTCGCTGTTAACCTGCCATCCTATATTTTTCTGTTGGAACATTTAATACCTGACATGATCTGTACTCTGTGATTCCAGTTTTATATCAAAACTGTAGATATAAAGGAGACTTAAACCTAAAACAGCAAATATACATGTGTGACTATGAGCTCTATCGAGAGTAGGGATGGGAATCGAGGACCGGTTCTTGCAGAGAATCAGTTCTTAGTAGTTCAATTCCTTGGAACTGTTAGTTTGTTGCTTAACAATTCTGCTTATCAATTTCATTTACTCATAAGAATGTATATGTATGATGACATCATGCTCTGTATTTGATATACAAAGAAGAAGTGGTCTAGTGCGTGGTTATATTTCACCAAAAAAAGACAAATCTAGGGCCAGTTACAACACATGCAAAGCTTCAATCACAACAAAGGGCGGAAATACTTCCAGCATGCAGACATTTTGTGTTTATTCTTATTTGTTTTTTAAACTAGTTGTTATTTTTCTGATTAAGACTGATTAAAGACTTTATGCACACAAACAATGTTTTATTCTTTTTTTGCATAACCAATGAAATTGATAACAGAATTGATAAGGAACTGAATCGTTAAATAATATCGACAATAGAATTGGAATTGCTAAATTCTTATCCATTCCCATCCCTAATCGAGAGACATGGGACAAAAACATCTAAAATAATTTAAGCAGCATTAACAAAATTTAATGAAATGGAGTGAGAACTGCTGATGATCACAGACAGGGCCGGCCCCAGACAATTTGGTGCCCTAGATAAGATTTCAGGTGATGCCCCTTATACAATTTTCTAAATCTCACTGCCAATTTACTGACATTCAGATAGCAAATGGCAAAGGTTTGTCTTTGATATTACTTTTATCTTTAGAAATCAGACTGTCAAATTAAAATAGTTTATTAAGTTCATTTGAAACAAAATACCAGAAGTCTACCTCATACCTGCTGACAGCAGTGAGGATCACCTTTTCATATTAACCAGCAGCTGTGGGGTGAAGCAGTTCTAGGGGGGTCCAGGAGTATACTACCTTGGAAAATTGACTAACAAATCTGCTTAAAACTCTGCATTTCCCAACCATTTGAAGAGCAGTTTACTAAATTCTTGGGATTAATAAACCTCTGCACCATATAACACCTCATGTAGTAACAAAGCAGCTGAGAAACCCACAGAAGAAGTTCATAAACCCGAGTAACCAGTGATAATTCTACAAACTAAATTAACTACACACTGATAAAAAGTAATAAAGTATTTTTCGTCTCTCATTTGTGGCACCCATAGATGGACGGCATCCTTAGCGTTTGCTTATGCTGCCTGTGCCAGGGTCTGCCTCAGAGTACAGAGCTGTATAGGAATGATGGAATATGGTTGGAAAATGCATGGTTTTGAGTAGAATAACTTAATTGAGGGAATAAGTGTTGTATCTCTATGCACAACCTAATAAATAGTCTTACAACTTCAGTATGTGTGCTGGAAAAATGTGGGCCACAATTGAGCTTAATTGCATTTGATACCCAAGTGAAGTTGTTTTAAGGCAACAGTAATCCACCTTAATTTTGTTTGTGTTCGGACTAGCTGTTAGCAGTTTGTTCGTCAAACCAGAATTAAATTAAATGTTTCTAAACTGAGTTTGTTAAAATGGTTAAAGAAGTAAGATACCTTCACCACTTTTACACAAAACATCACTTCAAAGAGACCAAAACATTCCTTTAAGACAGAGGTGCTGACACAACACAGTGGTGGATGACAGATAGATAATTTAGCTGCTGATGGTTGAAGCCAAACCCAGAGTGACCGAGCTGTGATCGTGCACTCTTATGCACACAGATCATGCATGTAGACAGTCCCATTAATGACGCACACATTAATGCACGCACACAGAGGGAGGCGGCCTCCTGGTGCAGGTTTGCTATAATCCAGGTTTTTCTCCCTCCACAGCAGACCATTTGCCAGGCCAAGTTTGGAAAGAGGTCACATTCTCCAAGGTGTGTCTAAACAGAGATGACATGTGGATGTGCTGGCATGAGACGCAGCCCTCGGCTCCCTACCGCTGTACATCACGGCCCTGCCAGAAAAGCAGCTGCGGTTGTTTTATTTCCCTTCTTTTTTTTTTCTTCTCTTTCCTTGCGAAACCCTGCTCTGTGCCAGAGAAAACAGAGTCATTGTTTGTTTTTAATGCTTGTTCCATTCCTCAGGTTATTCTGACTTAAATACACCAATGAAGCAGGGAGTGGGCTTGACAACCGGAATGATGCTTATGTTAATTTGGGTACGCCATTACCTCTGACGCCCGAGGAGTTCTCTGTCACTTTGCATTAGGTAGCTTTTTCTCTGGACTGACATGTTTGTATAAATGGATCCTTGTGACTTTTTCCCTTCATTACATGATGACTTACTATTTACAATGTCTGATGTATCATCTGATATTTTTAATTAGACTCTGATGGACAACTCTAAAACACAAACATGTGAATTAGAGATCTGTGCTGTGAACATAAAGGGTGAACACGTGAATCAATCCGTACTGGAAGGCGCTGAAACTGGCAGCAATCCGGATTCCTTTGAGCAGTTTGATTTGTGAGAGACAGATTCCTGTGAAACAGGATGTCTCCTTTTAGACTGCCGTGATCAGCACACACTGAAGATTCCCTCCAGTCATATTTTAAAACATGTAAAAATACGTTGCTTTGATTTAAGCTCTGTTTGATATACCGTCAGAGCATGTAGGAAGTTTATATAAGTGGATAAAGACTGGCTTCTTACACGTCATAAATTCATTCTTCTGTTCAGCTTACATGTGAGGAAAAGGATAGGTTATTGTGGTATTTTAGTTTGTGCAGAATGTGGTTGGGCATTTTTGCCTAAAAAAATACACAAACTTTTATGACAAAAATCTTGAAGGCAACTAGTCGCTTTTTGTCTCTTAAGGATTCTTCTATGAAGTGTGGATTTCAATAGATCATTTGGGAGTTACGAGTACTAGTGGAGCCTAACTCTTCCAGGACACGGGTCAACTGGGAGAACACTGAGGTTGCTATGGAAACGCCATCGGAGTTGTGCAAATTCAACATGTTCGGCTGCATCACACATCTGCATTTATAACAATTTGTATCTACAAATTGGTCTGTTAAATTTGTATCTAAAGGAAAATATACGACAGAAGGCCTGAAATTTGGACTTTATTTCCTGCAGTTGAATGTTTTGGTTCCAGTCTGAGGAGCTTTTTTCCGTTCAGAAGCGGGGAGCATGAAGTTCCATGTTTAAACTACATGAAGCCTACACAGGACAGGTGTGGGGCAGATCTGGTATCAAGCTGGCTCTGCTGGCTGACTGCTGGCATGACAACATGTCAACCGGATGTGGACCAGGTCTGGAAATGATTGCACTGTTTTCAAGATGGCATGCCACTACTGGCTCAGTTGTGGTTTGGTTTATGTTGTGCTGGGCCATGATGGACCACCTCTGGCAAACCACATCTGGGTCACCTAAGGGTCATTCCTCGTGGTATTTGTGTTGAGTGTTAGTGTTTGGGCCAGAGCTGGGCCAGACAAATGTTATGTGGGAAGTGCTCTGTTTATGCAAGCTAAAATCACATGCAGATTAATCACGTCACCCTCCTTCATGAGGGTCATCATGACACTACTTGTTTGTCTTCTAAAGGAGGAGGTCTCAGATTGCAGCCTTCTACCAAGGCGACAAAACATGTCTTGTGCATCGAGCAGATAAAGACCCCGGGGAAGCTGCGGTGGTTTTTGATGAGGTTTAGAGCAATTTGGTCATCGTCTGCTAAAGCACCTCGATATTTCTGGAGGATCGTTCACTGGTGTTCTTTGGATCCAGTTTACACCTGCCTGGTACCTGTTGCTGATATACGGACCATCATCATCCCTACCCAGAGTTTACCCCTTGAGTTAACTGCTGCTGGGTCAGGCACCCATGTTGGAGATGGACCAGGTTTTAATACGGATGGAACTTGGATATCACTCACAAACAGAAGTATTATCTTAAAATACTCCTTCTCCACCTGTGATTTGAATTGTATGTTGGTGACTGAAACCTGGAAGAGTCTCAGTGAGTCCAGCTGTTTTTGTGAACTTTTACCCCTAACCCTCTACATACTTTACCACACCAAGGCTTTCTGAACATGGAGGAGAAATAGCAGTTGGTTTAACAGTAAGAAGTCTCCCTGTAGATGTTTTAACTCACTTTTAATCAAAGTTTTAAACTTCTTAAATCGAAGTTGGGTCACTCCTGCCTGACTCTTTGTGTGCGTGTTTACAGACCTCAGAACAATAATAAGGTTTTTTTTTTTTTACTTCTCAGACTTATTTGCTAGAATTATGCCAATATACGATCGTCTTTTAATTATGGGTGACTGTAATATTCTGTAATATGTAAAATAGTGTATTTGTCATATTTGATTTGTCAAAATCTATTTAGAAAGGATAATCATGGAGCTGCAGTTCTTTGTAAATGCACACAGCATTCTTGAAACACTTCAGTCTGGTTTTAAAGCCCTCCACAGCACAGAAATTGCATTTTTAATTATCTTTTATTAGCAGGACTCATGGCTAACTGTGAGATGCGGTGCACACAATGTGATGTCACTTTTAAATGTTAGGTTATTATTTCTATACATTGTACTACTTTTGACCTCTTCCAACCTGAATTTAATTACAATTAATAAAAAAAATGTGGTTTTGCTTTTAAGAAGATGCTGGATCTAGTTGATAAATTAAATATAGCACATTCAATAAATAAAAATTTAAGTACGATGTAAATTTGATGCAAATAATTGGGCATACTGTTAATGAAACAAACTTTCCATTCATAGGTATTTAAATTGTTTGTTGTTTTTATCCTCCTTTTGCTGTAAATGGGATTTAAAAGTAAAATACAACATGTTTCTGTACTATTGTTGATGTTTCTTTATCAAAGTGTTTCAAATATTGCCAGAAATATTACTTTGCTGCTCAGTCTTAGGGGCTTTACACCAGATTATTATTTTTTTACTTTTATTATTATTATTGTACCAGGTGACATGTTTGAGAACCAGTTCTCATTTAAAAACATGACCTCTAAGCTTGAATGTGTAAGATATGTATCAACAGGCATCAGCTGCCACCTCCAACCAGAAGGTGTAAAAAAAAAACTTGCAACAATTGTCTTTATGGTATTAAAATACTATTTTTCTTCTACAATTTTGTTTTTTACTTTCTAGTTAGAGACAATAGCATTAACATGTTAGAAAATATTTTCAAAAACAGAAGAAATATATAATGTTTTGATCATATGATGCCAAAAAAAAGACGTCATGAAATTTGAAAACTAAAAGTAACTGATGTTCAGTTTGAAGGATCAAACAAACTGTTTACCCTGGAATATTTGAAACGGTACTTTTAGTGTCTCAGGTCCAACAGCTTCTCCAGCTGATAAGCCTTTTAAAGCTGACAGGGCAGGATCACAGCTATCTGGTAAATGGAAATGCGATGAAAGCTACCCACACGCACTGGATTGCTTTGGCTTGCATCATTTTGCATCCCTGGCTGAATTAGTGCTTACAAGGTAGCAATAAAACAACCCGGAGCTGGAACACTGAGTTCAGGTTGAAAGCAACGCAATGCAGTGGGGGTGGGGGCGGTGTAGGTGTGTCCACAGGTTCTGGCCAGGACCTGAGTGGGTATCAGGTTCGCCGCAGAGCTCATCAGATTTAGACCTGTCCTGGTTTTGATTTACGGCCTTCTTGGAACAGACTGCAGGAACATCACCTGCATCTGGTTTCCACTGACAAATCAAAGCCAGTTGTGGTGGGAGAGTTAACCAAAATAGGGACTTTAATCATTTTTATGGCTAGTAGTAGTTTACAGGTTTTAAATATATATTTATGTGATCTGGTATTCATTACTGGGATAAATCAGAGCAGCGATCAGGCCGGGAGGAGGATGCAGGTAGAAAACAGAGCTGAGTTGGAAACATAGAAAAGACGTGGGGTCGTTGGGTCCAGCCTGGGAGAGAACTGGATGTGGTTTTCATAGGACTAAGGAGCTGCATGGGGGGGGGGGCTGAAAGATGAGATGTCATCGGATTCTGAACAATCAATAGAGTTGATGTCAGTTTTATAAAGAATCATTAAGCTAAAAATAGGTAGAACCTACTGTTTTGATTTACTCTGAATGTACTGTAATCAGAACATGAGCATCAGGTTTGGAGGTTTAAAAAACAATCACTTTAAAAGTAGTTCTGTCTCATAGTGTTCAATTAACGCAAAAAAAAAAAAATCAGATGTTTGAACTTTAAAGCTGTGGTGGCAGTCACACTGGTTTTTCTGCCACACAGAAAGTTCCCCAGCAGAGGGAGGCAGGTGTAGGTCAGATCTGTTTGTGATTCTGCTGATACACTCGTCCTTTCTGTCTAATTTTATTTAGCTCATCAGGGTTGAAGTTAAGTCCTTATTAGCCTCTTTTATAAACCACTAATTATGGCTTCAGACAGCAGACAGCTGTTTGCACACTGCAGCTCCGGCCTAGTGTCAGAACACAATATGGGTGTGAGTTTAGTAAATGTACCTGTTTCTCACTGCAGGATGAACGGTGCCATAGCACTGATGAAAACATGTGTTGGGTCTCTTAGTTTCAGCTCATTCTGTTGGAACGAGATGAATCACATCGTAATTTGGTGTTGAATTAAAAGAAAGGGAGTTCTGTTTTTGTTTCCCTCAGAATTTGGTTTTGAAGAGTGAATCGTGAGGCTGAGTCACCCTCTCCTCTTGGTAACGCTGCTCTGTGTTTGTGTTTTTGGGTCTGGCTTAAAATCCGACACCTGACCCTGTTTGGCACACGTTTCCTTTATGACACACGAAGAAACCACTTTTTTATCACCCACCCCCCCAAAAACAAAATTCTACCTTGGACTTATTGGCCTTGCAGAAAAAAGAACCCGTTGTAGTTTGCTGGTGAGCAGAAAACGATGGAACTTCCTCCAAAACCAAACTCAGCATTCAAGTGGTTCTATTGTCATCATCGCCCACTGGGTAAAGAGAACTATATTCTTGAAAAGAAAAAGCCGGACGTCGAGCTGTGAGATTAAGAGGCTGTAAAGAGGGTGAGGAGGGGATACTTTTTGTTAAAGTTGATTAGAGGATCAGTGTATTTAATGAAGTCAAATACTGGTGATGGGATGATACAAAGAAACAAAAAGTAAACAAACATTTCCTGACTTTAATTTCATGGTGTCACGGTACACAATCACAGAACTCCACTACAACAATTAGATGATTGAATTTTCATAAACCTTCCTGCAAAGATCCTGTTTGAAAGCATCTGAACAAAGATTTAATGACAAGTTGGTTTAAAGTTACTCATGGGAGGGTTAAACCTAAAACGATCACTGTGACCCACTCAGCTGAGAACAGATTGGTTTGTTGTGTTGCTGCAGGATGTTCTGGTGGCCATATTGATGAACATTTCACTGCTGGAACAGCGGGAACTTTTATGAGCCTACAATATAAAAAATGGTGTTTTCCCTGCTCTTTAAATCCCATATGTTCTACCTCACACTTCTGATTCTTCAAGTTTTCAACAACTTTTTAAGACGGTAATGAATAGGCTTAAACACCTTTTTTTTTTCACAACCTTATTTTTAGTTTGCCGTGTGACATTTTCATCGCTACCATGGCGACGCTAATTGAGAAAGCTTACTATGAATCTGTAAGCCCACAATTTGCACTGTACACCTAATTCATTAATTATCATCCATCCATCCATTTACTTTATCCACTTTTCCTTTTGGGGTCATGGGAGAGCTGGTGCTTATCTCCAGCAGTCATTGAGCGAGAGGCTGGGTACACCCTGGATAGGTACCGTCTCATCAGTCACTGACTGGTATAAAAGGCAGCACAAATTAAAACTTAACTTCTGTGTTATCCAATGTGAGGAAACTGAACTTTAAGAAACCACAGAGAGTAAACTTGATGCAGAGTAATTGTGTAGTTTGTTTCAATCAAACTAAACACCTGTCTTCTGAAAATTACAGTTAAAAACAGTTATGTCTCATATCTAAAGCCATGCAGGTCACCTATAAACCATCAAATACCCGACCCCAAATGTTCAGACCAAACAGTCTACAGTACTTTTTAAAAACTCAATGAAAAGTTAAAAAAGATTGAAAAAAGGATCAATAATCAAATCCAAAATAAAAGTCCGGTTTCTCAAATGAAAGCAAACTTTTAACTCACTTTTTAATCACTTTTTCAGTTCTTATACAATAAAGCAGGCAGACATTTTCCATATGGATCCTGAAAACATGAGGCAACAATATTTTCTTTTCTTTTGACTGAGTTAGAACTGACACAGGACAAGGAGAAATATTAGCTAATGGACTATGCTTACCTGTTTGGTATTTTTTGAGAAAAAGTTGTTTCAAAAGCCTGAAAAACCCTGTTGAACAGGTCCTGGCCTTCCTTTGGTTAGCCATTAGCCTAGCTTTGAGGAAGACTACACTTTTTCAGACTGATAAATTACTAACTATTGAAAACATTTGACGGAACATCTCCTCAAATACTACCAGACTATCCCTTTAAGACTAACCTAATTCTTTCTGTCTCATTAGTTTCCATCTTAAAGTCAAAGTGTCTGCAGATGAAGAAAGTGAACTACACCATAAATCTGTGGAACAAAAGTCCAAAACCTCTGGAGACCTCATAATCTGGTGTGTGGTCGACTCGTTCCTCCACACGGAGGAGCCTCGGGTGGCGGTTCCTAAAGTGACTGTCCATTTCCAAATTAGACAGGAGACAGGAGGAGAGACGCAGAGAGTGAGGGGACCTGAGGCACACATTATATAATCCACACCACTTTTATGGGCTCCACCAGGATGGGGATCTAAATCTGGGTTAACAAGCAGAGCTCACCACTAAGAGCCCAGGGCTCCACAGATGAGAGCGGGGGGAAAAAGTCCTCTGTCTGAAATTCATTTCCTATAAATCAACTCCACTCGGAGCCTTTCAAGTGGCTTTCGTAGACTTTGGACGCGAAGTGTCGAGCTTAGATGTTTTTTTCCAACCCAAGGAGGGAGCAGAGAGGAGAGGAGCACCCGTCTGCATTTAGCAAGTAGTAATCCACACACAAATAGCAACTCGGAACAAAAACTGTGTGGATGAATGTGTGCTAAGCCTGGTTTGATCTCTCATTGTTAGTTTTCTTGTCGTTTTATAAGGATTGAGGAGAAAGCAGGGGTGTTGTTGGGTGGGCTCGTCGCCAAATGCAAATGTTGTCGAATAAACGGCGCTAAAGCTGAATTGTGCCTCTTTGCACCCGAGTCTGTGTTGAATTAACACGTTATCATAAACAAAACATTATGCTAGCGTGGCAGCGGGCTGAGCACTGACAGATGGTTAAGAGCATTAGGGAGATACCTGCCAAAGGGTGCGTTTCACAACCATTTGGGCCATTAGAATTCACAGGCTGCTAAAGCACCCGCAGCATATGGTCCAGTAAATATTGATTGAGATCTTAATTACCCTTCACATCATCCAAGAATTAATCACAAACATCACAGTTTCACCTTTACGCTGCACCACTTAAGAGGTGCGGCCCTTCAGAATTACCTCCTGATGATGAGCTGTCAGTTAATATTCAGAGATGTGACATCTCAGTATGACTTTCATCTATTTTTAATGGTTGGAGTCAAACAAAAGTGCTGTGTAAAGTTTGTTACGTCAGCTTCTGAAGAAAGGCAAGAAAGGGTTTGGAATGCAAATATTTTACATGAACACCACCTCGTTTTTTTAGTACCAGTTGAAAAATGAACATTTTCTACTTTTATATGATTATAAAGGGAGAAGCAGCAGCCAGATGCTTCTATTAAATATAATCAATTCCATCATTATCAGTAGGAGTTACAGCTCATCAACAGATGTTTTAGCTCAGTGGTTCTCAATTCCGGTCCTCATGACCCACTATCCTGTATGTTTTAGTTGTTTCCCTGCTCTTCAGCATGTTTTAAAGTTCTACCAAAGCCTGTCAATCACTCATTCATTTAAATCAGGTGTGCCAAAGCAGGGAAACAACTAAAACATGCAGGATAGTGGGTCATTTTTGTAGTTTCCTCTTTGTTCAACCCAGAACCGGCAGGAGAGTGAAATCAGGACGTCCCTGCCTAGTTACAAAATTAGTTTTATTAAAACCGATTTTGGAACTTTTTAACTTTTTTAAGATAAAGTTGATTGGAAGCGTCACCAGGAGAATCCTCTTCATTCTAAACACAACATGGCTTAGGTTTGCAATGCTACTGTACATCCAAATAAAACAAAGAAGAGTTTAAAGACAATGGGCCTCATGCAAGAATCATTCGTACGAACAGATTTGTTCTTAAGTTGTGCGTACGAGTGATTTAGGAGAACTTTTGACATTCACCAATTTTCTCGTATTTTAAGATTTTTTTCATATAAGAACAAAATTCACGTGTGGTCCAGACCTGTCGTGTATTTTACGTGTAGTCAGTCTGCTGTTATCCAGATGGATTTTCTTAACTACAAAACACAAACCAACTTCAATTATGCATTAATTGAAGTTTAATTTGTCTCTGTATATAATGAGCTTTATAGATTGTGTTATTTTTTAATCGAATTATGTTTTGTTAAGATTTATTCAGCACATCAGCTATACTATTTTCTCCAAAGTGCCAGACATATTTTGGAGACATTTTAAAATGCTTTCTTCAGAACTGCATTTGACACCACTTGCGATGGTGGGGGTGCGGGGGTGTGGAGGGGGGACGGTGTGCGACAGGTACATCGCTGTGGCTCTTCTTTTGAATAAATGAAAATTATTTAACACAGTTGTTTACTCTTGAATTAAAATATTTGACTAAAGAAAAACCGGAGCACGACTAAAGAGAGATGAATATGATTATATATGATATATGATGTGACTGTATACGACCCACAGGAGACACAACATTAACATCAGTCCTCATTTCATCCCTCGGCTTCCACAGCTGACGCTGATAAAAATGACAGATTTTCTTTTCTGGATCTCTGACAGCAGGACTTCAGTCTCCAAACTCGTAAAGTTCTTCATTTTACTTTTCGCTGTCATTTTCATGAACGAACACTTCCTCATATGTGGGGCAGGAAGCGTAGCCTTATATGGTGTTTTTGGGGTGGTAATTATGCTAATCTCCTCTCCTCGTGCACGAGCACCTGAATACGAACAGGTGGCATTCATCATGTTTACGCTGCTCATTTACACACTTTTCCTGCAGACAGAAATGTTTGTTGAATCTGACGTGGCATGTTCGTACGAACCCTTCATACGAACAAAAGTAAGAGAAATTTTGGAGAAGAATACGAAAACGTTCTTGCATAAGGCTCAATATCTTTAAACTGATAAGATCACCATAAATTCTATATTTTATTAGATGACTCAGCTGTTGGGGGCATATAGCTGGGGACAGAACACACAACATTCAGTGCCTTCACAGAATTTGGTAAGGGGCTTTGGTAGCTCAGTGGTCAGTGCTGTAATTTTGAGGCTACAGGTTCGAGTCCAGGTTGCATCAATAAGGTCATCTGTCATGAAACAGTTCCCAAATCCTTCATGAGAGTTTGCTCGCCGTGGCAACTGCTGCAGAAGGGATCAGCCAAAAATACAACAGACTTTGAAAAAGACTTGAAGTACATACAAACAGACTTTTGTAGGACAAATGAAAGACTGGGGATCACACACTTACCAACTGCACCTGATCACAGACTACACCAGGGGAGTTTAGTTTCAGAACTCGAGGGCCACTATCTTAGATTTTTTTGAAGTTTCAGAGACAAGTGATTTGAATGAACAAACAGGGTTCTGGGGTTTTCAATTGTTTGAATCAGGTATATTTGAGAAGGGAAACAAGTCAAGCCTGCAGGACAGCGACCTTTAAGGGCCAGAATTGGACTAGACACTTTGTCAAACTAAAACCAACAGAATGTATCCAGCTCTTGTGCAAACTCTCTCAAATGTGAAAGTTTAAAGGGGTTGAAGGACAATAAGTTGCTGTTGTCCACTCAGCTATCTTCTCTCAGATAAAATTTCCTGTGTCCCGCCCTCTTGCTTTCATTGGCTGATGGCATCACGTCTTTGGATCTTTAATCAGTTACCACCCAACTGTATCAAGAGTTACATCCAGAAAATCCAGCAGGCTTTACTGCCTGTGATCGAGGTCACGGGTCAAACATTTACAGATTTTTGTGCCAACTAGCCATGCTGACTTTGCCCAACAGGAAATCGTGGGTAAAGTCTGGTGAAAATTTAGACCAGAAAGATGAGGATGACTTCTTGGAGTGGACTGGACAGAATCATCTACAGTGAAACTGTTCTAAGACCAGAGAGATGGTGATTGACTTCAGGAGGAGGAAGCAGGCTTCACAACACATGTTTTTGGAGAGGATGTAGTGGACATGGTGGGCATTACCATCAATAAGAAACTGGACTGTAGGCTCCAGACCAAAAGTGCTTACAAGAAGGGGGATGAGTAGATTTCTCAAAACTATAGACTGAACGAACTGTCTATAACAGACAATTTAGATCATGCTCTTTGTCACACACTGTGAGTGCTGCAACTCTGCTTTTGGAGCAGCTGCTACAGGAAATGTTTCCTGCCAAGACCATTATTCTGCACAACAAATCTGTCACCTCTGACTGGATTAAATGTTGCCTCTGTTTTGGGCAGTTTTAACTTTTTTTTCAGTCTGTTATAGCATTTTTGTCTGATGCTGCTACAAACACTGACTAAGTAAAAAAGCAATTAAAAGCAATTAAAGGCAGCAGAAATTCTTCAAACAGACTGTAAAGCACGGTGGTGGAAGGGTGATGATTTGGGTTTGTTTTGCAGCTCCAGGATGTAATTATCTTACAGTATTTATATCATCTTTCTCAATGACTGATTTCTTCCACACCTATGTTTTGTGAAATCAACGGTAGTTTATGTAGCAAATTACAGAATTAAATATTTTACCTGTTACATCCAACCCTTGCAATGTTAAATTTGGGATGTTGTTTATTGTAAAAAAATACAAAAATACAGATTTGCAAATCTTCTAAACCTTTTTTTTTATTTCACAATAAAACATAATAAACCTATCAACAGTTTGATACTGGAACTCTTCCACCACAGAGTTCTGCTGTTGTAACGAACACAATCTGTGTCTCGACTTTGTGCTGCTGAAATCTGCGGGGACTTTCCCAAACAAAACACCAACTTGATGGAAGCTTGTGCTACTCTAAAACTTGTAAATAGTTTTGTATTGATGATGCCCTTTTAGATGTGTAAGCTGCCCAAAATATAGACACTAATACACCCCCATACCATCAGAGAGGCAGGATTTTGAACTGTGTGCAGACTAACCAGGCTGACTTCTTTAGTTCAGAGGATGTGGTGGATGTGATTTCCAAAAAGGATTTCAAATTTCGATTTGTCCGACCTCAGAAGGGTTTTTTATTTGGCCTCAGTCCATTTTAAATGAGCTTTGACCCAAAGTAGACGGTGGTGATGGAGTTCACATCTGGCTTCTCCAGGAGAGAGTTTTAACCTGTATCTGTGCACCGGGTTTACAGAAAAGCATTTGTGAAAGTGTTGCTCAGTCCATGCAGTGATGCTCACAACAGAATCCGACCTATCAGTCAGTCAGTCAGTCCTGCCAGAGGGCTTGAAGATCGTCCAATACTATTTGATTGATGACATTATGATCAGGGGTGTTAAACTCCTTTTCACTGAAGGTCACATGGTGGTCCTCTAAGGGACACTTGTAATTAACTTCATTGTTTCATGTTTAACTTCAGCTAAACATAAAATGTCACATTCATCATCTCATTGTTATGACTGAGCAACACTAACAAACAATAACTGAGCTCTACGTGGTATTTCCTGCATAGAAACAGCATTTTAACACATCCTCCTATAAACACTGAATACAGAAATATTATTAAAAGTCAAGGTAAGTTAAGTTGTGTTGAGTTTCTGCCATCTTGATATCTGAACTCTCCCACTTTCTAACAAGGAATTCCCACAGGAGGGAAGTTCCAGTTTAAATGTATGACTTGGAAGTGGAAAATGCCCATTTCCCAGTACAACTAGGAAGCAGCAAAAGTAGTCGGTAAAAATTATGAAATGGTGATTTTTACATGGCAAATATTGCTGGCTACTTTTAAACCCTGCGCACCACCGCCTGGTGTTGGGAGGCTGTCATTTCACAGTTAAAATAATTTGACATGCATTATGGGAGATGTAGTTCATGGTCAGTGCTGGCTTTAAAGAAGCATACGTTTATTTTAAGACAGTAATGCATTTGAAGCCCTCGTGGGCCACATAAAATGCAGTGATGGATCACATTTGGCCCGTGGGCCTGGAGTTTAACACATGTGCTGTAAATAATGGAATATTTAAAGTCTTGCCAGTTTTCCATTGCAAACAATTATTATATTTCAGCTCATTATTCATGAGTTTTTTGCAGACTGGTGAACCTCAGCCTCTCATAAATGTTCTTTTTTATACCAGCTCCTGTGACCTGTTGTTAATTGATCTAATTTATTTCTTATTCACTTACTTTTACAGCCGTTTGTTGCTTGTTCTAACTTTAAGATGTGTTGCTACAACAGATTTCATTTTCCCCCTAAAAACACCTGATTTATTTACAATATTTCATTGTAAATAAAAGTGTTTTTTAACATTTACAACCCATTACATCATTTTTTATGTCAATTTTACGCAACATTCTAACTTCTTCAGAATAGTGGTTGTTCTTTGTCATACAGGAAACACTGGAATTAAAAATGTTTTTCTTTTGTTCCTTTGACTTTATAGTTCTACACAAGTTTGCTTCCAAGTTCTTTGTATTCTTCTTCCTGCATCCTGTGAAGAGATTGTTTGTTTGAAAAGAAAAGCTGGTTGGAGCTCAGTGCAGAAACTAAGCTTAGCGTCAACACACACACACACACACACCTGGCAGTGCGTGCAAAGCAGCAAAGATTGTTCTTCCCACCTTCCTCCTGGAGACATAGAGGGGAGAGGAGGAGGTGGGTGGATACACACCATGTCACCACATCAAACTTCTCCAACAGGCCAGAGG
This sequence comes from Cynodonichthys magdalenae, assembly GCA_031762555.1. NCBI lineage: Eukaryota > Metazoa > Chordata > Actinopteri > Cyprinodontiformes > Rivulidae > Cynodonichthys > Cynodonichthys magdalenae. The sequence goes on along the minus strand of JARVJO010030811.1, from coordinate 15,341 downwards.
AGTTCAGAGGAGACGTGTGTAACAGAACAATCTGGCTCCAGCATCCAACAAGTTCAGCGTGCAGGAGAGAGGAGAGGGCGAGCAGATGAAAAACAGAGAGAGCGAGAGAACCACGCAGCAACGTGCCAACAGTTCTAGAAAAGGCAGCAGCTGCTTCTTCTTCTCAGCCGTTCAGTGGGGCTGTTTAAACTGCAACAGTTGGACGGACAGAACCCTGCTGTGTATATTGTTCTACTGTGATTGCGTGAAATTCCTCCATAATTGCTCTTGTTCTTCTGCACAGGCCAAAGACTGATATTGAGAACATCTGAGAGTGTTCAGAGCGAATTCTGTGTGTGTGCGTGTGTGTGTGTGTTTGTGTGTTTGGAGAGGACAGCCAGGAAAATGAGGCAGTGAGGTTTGGGCAGCTGAGTGCAGCTTTCACCTGTGACTTCATGTAGGTAACAGAACATTTCACAAAATCCACGCAGCTGTCTCCTGGAGCACATACAAACTACCAGTGTGTGTGTGTGTGTGTGTGTGTGAGTGTGTGTAGGGGGGGATGTGTGCGCATTTTTCCTAGGTTTGGTCAAGGATCACATTTCATTGTGCAGTTCACAAACATGTTCCACTATGAAAGCTGTAAAAATGCCAGAAGCATTTGGTCAAACTTTGAAAATAACATGAGTTGTGAACGACTCTCAGGTACTACCACCCCAGATTTCAGCTCAGTTTCTTTAAGTTTTGACTGGGTTACAGCCATGTTTGTGCTGGCAAACTTTAATTAGCTGGAACTGCCATCTTGAGTTGAAATGTCCCCAACGTTAACCAGTTGTAGATATTCATGTAACGATTACTTTCTGCACTCAGTTATTCAAATCTATCCATTGGTTCATGAGATATTTTGCTAACAGACAGACCTGACTTCAGCTGTTAAAAAAGTTTTATGCAAGCACTACAAGTATGTAGAGTAGTTGTGAATGACTCTCAGCTACAATTTTAGCTCATTATCTGTAAAACTGGCAGAATTATTGACATTTTGGTGTTTTCTAAAATGAGTCAGCTGTGGCAGCCATTTTAAATCAGGTTAGCTCCAAAAGCTAATCAGTTGTAGCAAAAGTTTCATTAAGATCTGCCAAGTGGTTTATAAAATATTTTGCTAACAGACAGATGTGGGCACACAAACAAACATTTTCACCTGCCTTTTGCTTTTTGGCAGTGGGTTCATTAGCTGACACAAATTTCTGATTGTTTCATTTCTGCAGTACAAAATATGAAACATAAAAGCAGAAACACTGAGCAGAGTTTTAAACCAGTGTTGGATAAAAAAGAAAAAAAAAGTTACTTAAACTTGAAGAAACGCAGCGTACAAACTATCACAACAGTGGAGAGGTGATGGTTTGAGCCTCATGACTGAACTCTTCTGTTTACAGCAGTTTTATGGATTTAATGTAGTTTATCTCTCCAGCAGCTGAAGTTTGGTACATCATCATCATCAGTATAGCAGCACATTTATGACAGAACAACTAAAAGACTCATAAAACTAATTTGTTTTTTTCCAAATCTGTTGATGTGCGACTGTTAATATTGGAAACTGAGGGATGGTGAGGCTCTATCAAAATGTCTTTAATAGAGCTTTTGTAAAGTCTCAGGTGAAATATTCTGAGGAATTATCAGCTGACAGAAGTAACAGTAAGTGTTCATTTTTATTTTTAAATAGCATTCAGAGGTTTAAACTAATAGTCTCCCACCGGAAAGATAAAATAAAAACCTTGAATTTGATCAATTTAGATAAACTATCATGAGTTCACACCTCAGCTGTTTGGTTTGTTTAGGACAGTATAACACATTGTTTTATATTGTATTTGGCATAAAAACTGACTTCTGCTGCCAACATTTATTTTCCTATATTTTTTAAGATTTATTGTATCGTCACTTTTAGAATATCTAAGTATTTTTATCCATCAGTTTATTAAAGTGTAGTAATCAACTAGTACTGATCAGTTTCTCAACTACAAATGGTTGAACACCGCCATCTAGTGGTTTTTAAATAAATTTACAACTATTTGTTCCACAAGTTTCAAAGACAGTGTTTGAACATATTTCTTATGGCGCAATTGACATGAAGTATTCTGTATATACAACAACATCCAAACATAAGTCTATAAATTAAGTTATGTATAATTAAGTGGAAAGAGACGATAAGTAGGCTATGACACAGCAAACATGAGGCGTGAAGCATCAGCTGAAATCTGTCCAGATCAGTAAAAATAAATCGGTGAAATCCTTTCCTCGACTGTCGAGATCAGAGAAGTTTATTCAGGAGAAGCTCAGAGCAGGATGAGGTGTCGAGAAATGAATTACAAATACTTTACTTCAGTTGAATTTTTGGTTCATTATACTTCTACTCCTTGTATGTCTGAAAATGCAAAAAGTATTACATTTCTCTTTCACTTCAGCTTGTTGCCTCCTGTACTGAGTGAATTTAATGGTGCTTGGATGAGAAGTATAAATATTTTTACCACCCTGTTGGTTTGTATGATCCATCACATCTGTCCATGACACAAACCACATCCCACTCCATCAGAACATATCAGATGTAGCCTGTATGAGATGATAGTGGCAGGTGAAACAGGAAGCCGAGTCCATCCCAAGGTTTTTACTACATTACAATTTTAATATAACATTATGGCCTTCAGAAAAAACATTTTTGGGAGGAGGTGGGGTTGTGGTACAGTCTAAGCTTTTGTCATTAATGGTGTTTTTTTTCCCCCTTACATTACTACTTGAAGTAGTTTCAAAACCATTACTTTTACTTGAGTAAAAAGCTTGATTTGATGCTTTTACTTCCATAAAAAAGTATTTTAAACCCTAATATCTATACTTCTACTGAAGCAATGCAGACACCTCTGGTTAGTGATAAGAATCTGCTGCTCTCATCTACAGGCTGAAGATGAAACAAGGGTGGATTTGTCAGCAGGATGATTCTAAATAGAGAAAGATTTTGGTGATTTAAGACAGTAAAAAAAAAAGCTGCTTTATTGGCAAAGTCAGTCACATGACTTGAATCCAATTGGAAATCTATGGAAAGAAACTGCAGGTTATGATTTGAGGAAAGTTTGTGTAAATGTAGTTTAACCTTTCTCCTAAAGATTAAAACTATTTCAGTCAGTCTGTTCAGTACTTTGTGTTATTACACTTTATTACACAAGACTTAATTTAGTGTTATTTGATTGCTGTTTGAATTTGTTGGGTTGTTTTCAGCATCTGGTAGAAATTTCATGTAGACATACTCATTAGAAATACATGTACCTGAGTGAAGTTTGCCCCCTCCACCTTGTTCAAATCTAACAAATTGGTGTCAATAATTTGTTACGACAAAAGAGAACAGTGGCTGATTTTCAGACCTTTGTGGAGGTAGATGAGATCCACGGACAAGGATCATAACGAGGCATGCAAATAAAAAAAAACAACTCATAAAACGCTAAGAAATTTAAATCCTTTATTTTTCTAATATTTCATTATAACAAAAAGTCTTGAAAATGCAGACTTAAATCTGTTTAGAAACTGTACACAAGGCAAGGCACTGTACACTGAAGTCACTTCATCTCCACATGCCTGTCCCTTCAGACACACCTGTTCTCTGTGGTAATGTTGCACTCAAAGCTGCTTCATTTGATTAGTCAATAGAAATCTGTACAGCAGAGTCACAGTCAACGTCCAGCAATTTAGCAACATACACCACAAACTGCTGCGGCAATCAAACATTTAGTTGAATAAGTTTCTTTATATCAAACCTTTTTTATTGTTCTGTAGATTACATATAAATATAATTATTTTGCAATGCACTAACATTCAGAAACTTGACAAACAGCCTGAAGGGGAGTGTGACTAACAGACTGACAGACCTGCTACTACTTCATAAGGCCACCGTCCATATTTACATACATTACAAGTTTCACTTTAAGGGGAACTGTTCAGACTATCACTCATGAATGTTTGCCTCTACTGGTTTCCTTTTTTATTTCTTTTACCAACAGAGAATGTAGTGTGAAAGGCTGGCACACCTCTCCACCACACACCTGTGGTCCATCGTTCATCCCTTCATTAAAGGTGGACTCAGGGGTAGCTGCTCCCGAGTCTCTGCCGTGTGCAAACCGAAGCAAACGAGGAGCCTGAACGACAACCGGCTGCCGCTTTCAGAAAAGTCCTTTGGCTTTCTTTAAGTTCACCTGCTTCCACGGGGGCAGTGCACTGTATTCTTCTCTGCTCATCTCCAGGGCTTTCTGTGGGGGCAACACAAGTCAAGGTCAGGGGACAGGTCACAGCACAGTCTGCAGACTCAACCTGATCCATTAGTCCTTAGGCCTACAGGGGGGAACCAGAAACCACAGAGAGCACGACTCATGCATCGAGGACATCCAAACAGTTTGAGGAAAAAAAGCTCCACATTATAGTTGGGCGATTGGCCAAAATGGTTTAGCTATCCAAGTGACTGTGCAGGTGGTTTTAATCGTGTTAAAAATGAGCTGAAGACCCCGTTCTGTGGACAACTCAGCTGCTTGTAGCCAAGATAAAGTCACTAATTTAGGATTTAAAACATTTAACAAGAAATAATCCAGATCTGTGCAGCCGTGGACTTAGCCTGAAGTTTTGAACAAGCACACCTTACAGGTCCCTCCCTCTTAATCTTAATCCTGAATGGAGGGTACACGCTGTGCAGGGGAAGGACATGACGTGTACACGAGCGTGATTGACACTGGTAAGACAGTCCTCCTGGCTCTGATTGGCTGTTTCATATTCATGTCTCAGTCTACTGTCAGGACATAGTGACAGATTTAACAAATATATATAAAAACATTTTTATAAAAGTGACATATGATGAGATGTTTTTAAACTATTTGTGTTGCTGATCAGGTGTGGAGTGATGCACAACGAGGACTGGTGTTAGCTTTGAAAAGAAAAAGTTGATACGCCTTGTTCAACAGTCATGTTGCTTTTCTCCCACATGGTAAATACTGACACTGAACATGCAAATTTCAATATAGGCAATTAAACTGTGTCAAAATTCAATGAAAATTAAAAAAAATACAAAAAGTCAATCCCGTATGTCTAAAATATTGTTAAAAAAACAAGCACTGCAGACCGACTCCAATGGTTGATGGTCTATTTATGTGTCCAATCGCCCAACCCTACATTCCAACCATTTCAGTTTAGTTCTGAACATTGTGAACAACATGCAGAAGGAGTGCAGACATTTTGTTAAAAGTGCTACAGAGGTAGTTAGTAGAGAGCGGCGTTTTGGTGAAGAAGATAAAGAGTGAGGTCGTAGCGAGTCCAGGTGCTCCATGCTGAAACCAGTCCACTCACCTTCCCATAAGCCCCCACACCCTGCAGGGTGGAAGGAGTCAAGTTACTGAGTTTATAAAAGTCACAAGAGGATGGAGAGCTGACATGACAGGATTGTGAAGAGAAGACATGAGGAGGAGGATGGACAGGACCAAAGTCCAGAGTTGAAATAGTAAAAAGTCAGAGCTGCACTCGGGGACTTGTTTTCACTTATTTTAAAAATATTTGTGAAATGATTAGATTAGACCTGTTTAACAGCTGAGGAAAGTCACAGAAAAGGACACTGTGTGCATTTGCTTTTCTGTATTAACATAATATCTCAGAAAACACTGAAAAAGTCTTCATGGAAATCTCAAATACGACAAATTGCCTTTTTAGAGTTGACCCAATGTAATATGGTTCCAACAGATAACCAGCATTAATCAACACAAAAATGGTTGGACTTCAGCCAATATTACAGATATTTAATTAAAATGTGTGTTAGTAGCTGAGGATCATTCCTAAATTTTACATCGAGTTAAGTGATTGAAAAGATCTGTGTTTAAATGTTGCCATTACTACATGAGTCAACTGTGTCTGTCAGCAAAATAACTGCTGAACCACTGGCTAGACTAACAACTCTCACAAATGTATCATTTGATATAGATATAAAACTAAACAATTTATTAATATAACCCATTTCATTCCCTCCAGTGCTAATCAACATTAGCATAAACACTGCATGTGAGAGTCTGTTTTACAGATGTCGAGCTAAAATTTGATTTTCTGGCCGATCACAGATTTTTAAAAACCTGATTTTGGCCGATAAAATTATCTTTTCATAGCTGACACTGTCAGGTGTCATAAGGTCACAATACACCTTCAATGTTTCAATCCTACCGTATTTAAAAACACTGAACAATACTCTTGAAACAACACAAACGTGTTTTAACTGGACAGTAGGTAGTGCTCACTGCAGAGCTAAAGAGAACAGTGGCTGATTCTCAGACCTTTGTGGAGGTAGATGAGATCTGTGGATAACATGAACTTCTCATGTTAGTATCGGTCAATCACTGATCTCCCAAAATTAAGAAAATCAGTGCCAATAAATGGGTTAGCCATTTTCTCAGCGCACCCCTAGCTAAAATGTGGTAGTAGCCTATTATCATTCCTAATACATACTACAAGTGCTAACAGATGCAACATCTTTGCTTAAAACTTTTAAACTACACGTATAAACATTGTAACACTGTTAGTAAAATATCTCATGGTCCACTGAGTTTTAACGTGTTCATCAGTATGATCCAGTTGGTTTGAAGCCAACTTGACTTGAGCTGCTCACATAAAAGCTTTGTCATTTTCACATATAACCCTCCTGCTGGGTCATTTTGACCCAAGAACAGCAGGAGGATAAAATAAATATACAAATGTTCTGTCAGTTTTGATATGCTTTGTATTGTGACACAGAAACTACAAAAATAATCTTTGTAGACTTTAGATCCTCACCTCAAAGTCTTCATTGGACAGGTAGATCTCTAGACGGAGAGGGTCGACTCCTTCAGGCAGGGGCCGGGTGAGGAGCTCCTCCAGTGGGTACCTGCTCTTACACAGACGGGCCAACACGTCCTCCACCAGGATGATCTGATTACACACCTCAGCCTCCTGAAAACAAACAGACACGTTTCACACAAGAACTAATATGGGAATAAAGAAATAAATCCCTCCACTTTGAGTCTTAAAGTTCATCCTTAATATGAAACAAACCAAAAAATTTACTAAGAAGTTAGTTTGTTTTTCCTGAACAGTCGAGTGGACCTAGAACTTTGCTACAGTGTGCCAAAGACTGCTGGCTTCATGTAGACTGTAGAGTGGGGTACTGCCTGACGGACTTCAGAGCAGGTAAAATGATTGAGTGTACGGACCCTCTCAGTGATCTCAGCGATGTCCTCTCTGTGCTCCCAGCAGGGAAACATGTTGGTGAAGGTGAGCGGCTCCAGACCCGCGTGGATCAGATACGATTTGGGAGGTTTCCTCTCATTCTTTTCTGGGAAAACAAAAAGCATCGATTGACAACAGCAGCTCAATTTAAAAAATCTATTAAAAATCTCTCTTTACACCCGTTAGAACCCCAACATGAGGGGTCTGATGTCATACCTCTACAGTACTGCAGCACCGTCTCCATGGCACACTTTCTGTCCGAGTCCCAGTGGATTTGGGCCGAGCCTGTGCTCTCACTGTCCTGAGGCCACCAGCCCTGCCACAGGTAGACCTCATGATGGTTGTCCACCAAGAACAGGGCTGACCACGGGAGAAATCAATGTTTATGATCATCAGAGGACATCTTTGTTTCTTTTTGATTTCCTTGAATCGTGTGTGTGTTTACTATACCTGGCTGGGGGACTGCATACAGGTCCTCCTGCAGGAAAGGCATGGAGTTGACCTGGTTGGGGTCTCTGGCGGGGTAAAGAAGCTCCACAGCTGTAAACTCTCCCGAGGTGCTGCTCAGCTGGTACAGGCGAGGTGTAAAGTTAAACCTTCCAGGATCTGAAAGTCACATGATCAGATTAAACTAAACAGAAAAACTTCAACTCCTAACTTTGAATGCACCACCTAAAAAAAGACTGTTTAAGATCAATAGTCTGCTGCATATTTATCTCAGCTTTAAACACGTTACTTAGAGGTTTGGCTGAATGGTCTAACTTTAAAAAACATTCTGCATTTCTAAGAATTTAACGTTGGAGGGTACAGCATAAAAAAAATGGGCAATAAAATGTATTTGAACAAATGTAGCATCAGGCTGCAACTTACAACTTCAAAAGGTGAAATGAGGTCTGAACACTCTTTGAAGCCAGTGTAAATGCAGATAGGTGAAGTTTAGAGAAAGAAAAAAAAACTATAACAAATACTTTCCAAGTTCAAATACCTTCTTCTGCCGTGTAAAAACAAAGGAAAGCTGTAACAGCCTGAACCTAACGGAGAACGTTTCAACACAGAATCATTCTGAACATAAAGTGATGCGACTGAAAAAAATCTGAACTGTTTGTGTTTTATAAATAAAAATCATTAATTATCATTACATTGTATAGGGCCCACACATTTTATAGTTCTAAATCTATGAAATCTATCTAAACCGAGTGTCTAAAGTTTCTTTAAACAGCCCTAAAATGATGTGTTGATAACACGTGGAAGAAAAAAAAAAAAGTGTGGCAGCAGAACAACACTGGTTTAGATTTGACTTTGAATGGTGTATTTGTATTTTTAGTTTGCAGTACGTGTACAAGTTCACCTTGCAGCATGCAGTCATACGCTTTCCTGTCTCTTCTGCCCAGGGTTTCCCAGAATCCCGCTGGCTCGGCTCCCTCATCACATTCCTGAATGGTCACCTTGCTGCTGCTGTGGAGGCCTGTTTCCAGGGGACAGCTGCACAAAAAAAAATAAATAAATTTAAAACTTTTAAACACGCCCTGTTCCAGCTTGTGAAAGCTTTTGCAGTGATGACATTTTCACTTACTGTTCTTTGAGTTTGTTGGCAGCGGTGCGTGCCACCTCGCGTGTGTGCGTTTGGGATTTACAGCCGTGCCACAGATAGATCCGAGCCTGGCTGACCCCGAGCAGCACCATGGAGACTCTGGAGCGCAGACTGCTGCAGTGACACGCTACCTCCAGCAGGTGGCCCTCCACCTCATGCTCCCCACGCACACAGTACAGACGCCAATCATCTGACAGGAAGAGTGGCAGATGGCTTCAATATGTTGGAGCTAAGCAATAACTTATTTGAAAGCCTCTCAGGAGGACTCAGCTACCATCACAGTAAATTTTAAGTCAATATCTGTAAAACTGACTGAATTATAACTTTTGAAAAATCATTTGTTGTCGTGTTTGTACAGATGTTTTTTTTTTTCAACATGATCAGAGTTTTTGTGTGATTTTTTTTAAAGTCAGTTGGTGAGATCCCAATGTACATCCAATGATTGTTTTGAAAGTTTTGTTACAGTCCAGTGATTAATTAAATGTTTTGCTAACACACACATTAACACAAAGACAGGCGAAATCATAATTGCCCTTTTCTCTTCGTTAGGCGATAACTATGTGAAGAGGGCTTACTCTGGGAGTTTTCTTCCTCCTCTCTTTTGCCTGAGTGGACAATCATCCCTCCTTTGAAACACTGAAGGAAACACGGAGGCTCCTTCCCCTGCTGGACCAGAACCTGGACAAATATTGAGTAAAACACAAGAATAAGCTTACGCTATCATGCTCACACAGATAAGAACACACATAAAACACACTGTTGTGTACCTGTGCGCCTCGCTCTTCATCCAGCTCCACCGTCATGAGTGCAGACGTTCCTTTCTCACTGATGGTGGAGTTGCAGCCCTGCCAGAAGAAGTAGCAGCTCTTTTCCTTTCCAGCTCCGCCGGTCTTCAGCTGCTCTGGGTTTTGTCTCCTCCCAACTGATGGCAAAATATTAAATGAGCTGTAATAATCTGAAATCAGGGGTCTCAAACTCCTTTTCGCCGAGCCCCACATGACCATAACGGTGGCCCTCAAAGGGCCAGTTGTAATTAACATAGACGTTTTGAATCAACTTTGACTAAACGCAAAAAATAAGCACTCCATAAACAATGACTGAGCTCTGTGTGGTATTTCGTGCATAGAAACAGTGTTTTAATAAGTTCTTTTATAAATTTTTCGCTGCACATTTTGCTGGTTGCAGGACACTGACTAGTTTCGACTCCTGTGCAGCTCCACCTAATCGTGAGATGCCATCATTTTGTGGTGAAAATAAAAATTGACATGCATTATGGGAGATGTAGTTTATGGTTAATGTTGGCTTTAAAGCAGCATACGCTTATTTTAGGACAATACATCTTTGAAGCTCTTGCGGGCCACATAAAATACTGCAGCAGGACACATTTGGCCCATGGTCCGTGACACATGTTTTAGATACTGTATATGTCAGAAGAATAGCCAGGCAGGTTTTAAAAATAAAATCAGGATAAATATAGACAATGGCTGTGAAGCATTACATTTATGCAGTATAATCTGCTTTATGTAACAACAGAACAAATATAAAGTATAGACATTTGGCTGTGGTGTGAAACTAGGGACAAAGTGTGTAAATCAAAAATATGATCCGATATTAGGGTTGAACACATATTGACCAGTAGTTTTTTTTTTTAAGACATTATTTTCTATCTGATCTAATTTATTGTTTAAAACTGCTTCCTAATCAATTTAAACTTGAAATAAAGACTCTGCTACCATTTTAAGATCAACAAAAAACTCAAGTACAAAAACATTTAAATCACTAAATATTTCTGCCTTGCTCTGTGAATAATATGCACCTCTAACTTAATTTACAAGGCCATTAAAAACATGAAACAGACAAATTGAAGCTGTGTGGATTAATTATGGTAGTAAGAGTATCATGTTAAAAGCTAACCTATTGTCTGTTCTTAGTGAAGCAGCTTAATTAAGCTCCTACCATCAGCACAGAGCTGGATCGGTTATATTTGTTCTCAAAAGTCTTAAGAAACTTCTTGTTTTAAGGCTAAAGTCATTCAAAATCAAAATTGTGTGACTCTGTTTTTTTGGCTAGAAAGCGTCTACTTTCACAGCTGTATAGGGAATGGGAAATGGCTGGTCTGCACGACAGCGTGTTGAAAAAGATTTAGCACAATTTGATCTGATATGACTTTTTTTAAGTGAATTTTTCCATCAGCACAAATAGATTTCCTCCTTTGATTGATTTACACCTTCTGGTCCAACCACATGAAATCTGGGATGAAGCACTAACAATTAAAAAGACAAACAAAATCTTAACTTTTCTACTTAGCTGGACTCGTATGTTAAATGCAGACTATGAAAATCTCTAAAAACTGAGCTTGTGACTGACCTGCGGTGCTGACCATGTACTTCCACTTCACTACGTAGGTGTCGCCTTCGTGGAACTGGCCGATGCTCTGTCTGGGTAAGCGGCTGTAGTCAAACTCCAGGATGTGCCACACCTCCACCGCCACAGTGCTGACCTCGTAGCTCATCCACTCATCTACCTCCACCAAGCCATAGCCCCGCCCCACGTTGAACCCGTCCAAAGTGGTGCAAACTGGAGCTTTATGTAGAGGCAGCATCAAGGAAACATTGTAGGCATGAGGCTGATCAAAGGTGTGCAGCTCCTGAGATAAGGATCAAAACAGGACACATGTGACGACGCGAAGGCTGCTGCAGAAATTAAATACTTTAACTGAATATACTGCTGAAATTTTAAGTCTCTTTGCATTTTTTTAATTCCCCTGTACAAGAACTTTGAGCTGCACTTAACATTGTCAAAACATTACAGTAACTTGACTAGAAAAACTATGAAGTTCCTACCAAAAGTTCACCCAGCCAGCACTGGAAAAGCTACAGCTAACTGCTAGTGCTGCAAATTGTGCTTAAAATGAAACACATACAATCCTTTGTGTGTAAGTATGTAATATGAAAGTGTTGACAGTGTAAAGGTTTCTAAAGTAGTTTTTGAATGAACCACTATAAAGATTTGGAGACTGGAGCTGGATTAAGATTGCAGCAGTTCACTTTGGTTTTGGCACCAGCAGAATTGTTGGTCCATTAGAAAATGTCCCCCTCTTCTCCAAACTGAGGTCGTTCAGAGACCTGTTTACACCAGAGAACCCCACTTCAAGCGTCTGAGCTATCCCTTTAGCATTACCTTGTGATCAGTAATGTGGTCGTTTGTTGTTGTGGGATTGGGTGTTTTCCTGGAGTCGCTCCAGTCCTGGAACTTCTCTTTGAACAGGGTGGTCTCGTTGTACTGAGTCAGTCTGCCAAACACTGCCCAGTCAGGTCGGCCATGGCCTTTTCTACATGTGCAAACCAACATTTGGTTACTCGAGATGCACTTCATAAATTCTAACAAATAGGTTTGCTTTCATATGAACCAATAAAGGTGAGACGAATATGGGTAAGAACTAGGAATAAGGCCAGTCCGATCCAGTAGTGGTTCTGATACAAACATAATTAATCGATGGGGAGATTTCTGATCCACGACCCGCATCTGTGCTGTAATGTCTGCTGAAGTGACTCCAGAGGTGATTGCTGGCCGACTGCAAACTGTGGAGTGGATTTCCTGAGTGGAGTGTCTCATTGAGACAACCCTCTGTTCAGGAATCCATTCCACAGTTTGCTGACAGCGAGCAGCTCTGTGGTCAAACCAACTTTTCACCACAACAGGAGTTTGTATGTTTAAAAGAAGAGGTGTCAAACTATACACCATCTTTTAAAATTGTGTTGATAAGAAAACAAAAACCAGAGTTATGATAAAGAATATTTGACATTTTTTTCCCGACAATTAGTCATTTTGAAACGCGTAGCTGCTGCAGCACGAGGCAACAGGAAACATGCACAGACTGATGGAGGAAAAGAAAACTATTCTCCCTCAGTCAGACAGGAGGTAGATGGTTGTTTGGCTTTTGAGACTCTGAAGTTTTTTTTCCCCAAGAGCAAAAAAATTCTGCAGGAGGAAGAAAAAGAAGTGAACGTTGAATAAAGTTTTGTGGCGATGGAGAGCAAAGTGAGTAATGAGATCAGTGAAATCTGTTTGAATTTTACAACTAAAGGTATATTTGTATGTGTTCAGTGTTCAGTTTAGTCAGTTTTACTGTGTTTGAGCCAAAACAACACAGTGACTGTTGAACATGAAACTACAGCCTCTGTTTGAGGAAGAGGACGGTTTGCTAAATTTGTTCACAGATACTGTTTATATTTGTATTCTAACTTATATAAAATCAACAATAATTACAATAATATTAAATAATGATGACAATAATAATAATAAAATAAATCTAGCTCTGGTATTGGAATAGTATCATTGCGGCCGATATCCAAATTCGGGTATCGGATCAGAAGTGAAAAAATGTGGATCAGTGCATCCCTAGTAAAAACATCAAGTTATATCTAGGTTCCATACTTTGGTATAATTGAGTTACACTCTCCTGGGTCCAGTGGGTTGATGTCACAATTTGTATAATCAAAGGTGCCGTTCCACAGGTGCTTCGCCAGTTGAAAAGCTACTTTCCTCTGTGCCAGAGTCACTTCCTTCCCATGCCAAATATACATTTCACTGCCAAAGTCAAACACCAAAACCTGCACACAAACACAAAGAGGGGTTCTTTAAATATCCTGTGTTCTTAGTCTGACCCACAACCTTCAACATCAGACACACAGTTATATTTGTAATCGTTAACTATGAGGATTGTGACTAATTTATATACTGATTATAGAGACATGCCAATAAAGAACCAAAGTCCTAAGATCCAACCTCTGTTGGGTTGAGCAGGGAACAACTTGGCATTCTGGCCCAAAAATCATCATCTGGGACCAACTTGTCATCCATCAATCGATAAATGCAGTTTGTCTCCACAATGGCGCCCTCGTACAACTCGTCTTCATCTGGTGTTCCTGCAGCTGCAGAAAGAAAAACAAAAGCTTTAGCTTGTGAGGTGTTGCAGTCAGGAATCCCCTCAGGGCTGGGTGATTTCTATCCTCACACTGGTAATCCGACTGGCCCCCGAGAATCTTCCAGAACTCTTTGACAGCATGGCTGTGAGCACTGATGCCCTCCTCAACAACCTGAATGTAGCTAGCTCGGCAACCCAGATCCTTCTTGCTCTGGATGAAATTGGCCAACTCTGAAGCCTGAATGGAAAACAAAAAGAAAATCTCATAATAAATAAAAGACAGTGAAATTGTGCAAGATGTGTTAGCACTCAAAGTATGGAAATTTAGCACAACATTTGCAAAACTGACTAAGTAACAGCTATTTTTTTGTTTTTTAAGATTGGTCATCTGTGGCAGCCATCTTGAATTGGGCTGCAAAGGTTAATGAATTGTAGATGTAACAATTACTTTCTAAGAATTTCAATACAATCCATCCAGTGGATCAGAAGATATTTTGCTAAAAGACCAAAGGCTTGACTGAGATGGTGATTGTGTGGTGCTTGGAGAATGCATTTGAGATACTCTTGGCTACTACGACACAAAGTCTAAATCATCCATCCATCCCCGTTTATTCCTTTCAGGGTCACTGGTGCTCATATCCAGCAGTCACAGTGCGAGAAGCGGGGTACACCCTGGACTGGTCCAGTTTATCACAGGGTCATACATAGAGACGAACAACCATTCATTCTCTTACTCACACCTAGGGACAATTTAGAGTTATCAGTTAACCTGACAGTCATGTTTTTGGTGTGTGGGAGGAAGCCGGAGTACCCAGAGAGAACTCATGCATGCACGGAGAGAACATGCAAACTCTACCCAGAAAGGTCCCCTGGCCGGGATTTGATCCAGCAACCTTCTTGCTGACAGGCAACAGCTCTACCAACTGAGCCACTTTTTCGCCCTTCAAAATCAATATTTGTAGAAATGTAGAAATGTGTTAAGGATGAAGCTCAGCTATTATCACACCAAATTGGATCTCAATATCCACAGAACTGGCTGAGTTGCTGCTGTTTTGTCTTTGGCAGCAGATTGAAATAAAACCTCCCTGAATCTTGGCAGAAAAAAGTGCACATTTCCTGTATTATTCAGACCTTATTTAGTATTCCAGACAAATGGCAGTTCACCTTGTTTTTCTCAATGACATTGGCAAACTCTCCAATCCAAACGAAGCAGTGATGGGGTGTGATGAGCAGGAAACAATCTCCACTGTTCAGCGAGGAAGCTCTGGGTTCTACCAGTCTGGTCTGGACGTGTCGTCGACCTGGTGACACACAGATGCACCGACAGGTGATTTTATCCTGTGCTTGTAAGGTATACAATATTTAAATATGCTTAATCTTTTTACACCCTTCTGGACATCAAACAAATGTATGTTAGCAGGATATGTGGTCTGAATATGAAGACAATGCACCACCGTGTTGGGACTGCTAAACTACTAAAACAGTATTCCTGTTGCAGTGGATTTACTCTAGATTACAGACAGTACAGGTTATCAGTCCAGGATAGTGTGAGGTTGTGTGTGTGTGTGTGTGTGTGTG
>JARVJO010030809.1:0-11144 GCA_031762555.1 Cynodonichthys magdalenae | reverse complement strand
CTTTATCTTCTGTTTTCTCACAGACAAAGAGTTTACAGGATCTGCCAGGAGTTATCATTCTTGCTGGATACTTTATTGCATATCTTGTTTTCTTCGGCGCCAGCTGTTACCGTCATTGTCTGTTTTGATAACATTCTGTATAAATAAGTGTATTTAAGACTGCCTCAGGTACACATACACCTTATGTACTGTAACATGACTTGTGTGTGTCTTGTTTAAACAATAAATTCGGACTTTAAGCCTAAATTCTTGAGAACTATGAAGCCATAACTTTGACCCTTAAGGAGACAGATTTGTACAAAAGAAGTGAAAGCACAGAGGGCCACTGGTGTCCGTACAGAAGATGCTATCAGGACTTATCTGCTTGCCATCTTCCTCAACATAGGTGAAGCCGACGGCCTCTCTCAGCAGATTTTTTTGTGGCCCATTATTACCTTTTCATAAATACAAAGTGTTCTGCAGCTTTAGAGAAAAAACCCACTGTGCCAATACAAATTGATTACAGAGCAAGGAGACAATCTATCTCTTCCTGTGAACTGACAGCAAAGGGGAGCAGAATGAGAAAGATGCGTGGACAAAAAGCGTGCGGTGGTGGAGGGTAACATAGATAGAAATAAAAGGGTGCAGAACTAGAAATAAAAAAAGAGATTACCTGCACATTGTCCGGCAGCAGCTACCCTGACAAACATGTCAGTCAAAGTATTTTTTTATTGTAGATCCAAATCTATCAAACAGGCACATTTTATGTTGATAAAACGACTTCCACTCAAACAAAGGCAGAATGGACATTTTACGACCGATTTTATTTCCTTTATTATTTTTACTGTTCCTGCAATGAAAGCCTTTTTTAAAAAAACAAAAAAACAAAGATTTACATATTTACAACCAGTTTTAGAAATGAGATTAACAAACTAGGTTAAAATGTTTATACAACACTGATTTTTTTTAGGTTTAATGGCTGGAAAAATTACAATTTTAAAACCTTTGAAAACTTGTTTATCAAACAGTTTTCTGGGACATTTCAAATCTAAGATTATATCTGAGAATGTATTACATTTGTGGTTTTAATACATATCTCCAGAAAAGGCCAACATTTTATTCTAACAGAGAAATAAAATTTCTCCCAACATTCTCAAATGTCATTCATAAATGTTTGCTCATAAAACATTAAAAATGTCAGAAACGCTTGTTTTCTGTCTTTTAATTTAAGTTCTCCTCTTGTTGGACCATCAGCCTCTCTGCAACGTCTCATCTCAACTGGTGGTGTTTTCCCCTACATTTTTCTTGTTCCCACCCCCACTCCCCACATGCATTAGGTGTCCTCGTACATCTCCTTACCTGTGCACAAATTTTCCTTCGGCTAACCATCCAAAATCAGGCTCGAGTGCTTTTTGTTGTTTGTTTCAATCTCCTATTGGTCAAATCTCTATGAGAAACAGAAAATAAGTGATGCACCATCACTTCATAAAATATCAAGTAAAACTTTAAACTTGTGGCTCAGGTATGTCAAATTTGTTTTATTTTGTCTTTATTTAACAAGATGAGTTCCCAACTTGATCATTTTACATTTTTATGTTCATGATTTTGAAGTCATGGACTGTGTATCCTATGATTTCTAGAATAAAAATATCATTCAGTATTTTTTTTTATCTAAATTGTTCATTTTTTTTTACAGGATGTAGCTGCTGTAACAAAAATTAGAAACATGTCTTATTCAAAGTTTTTAAAAAGCCACCAAACATTGGGATTATTGCTTTTATTTTTGGCATAAAGTTTCATAATGGGTAATCATTTTATGTTTGTTGTTCAACAGCAACATTAAGGGAAAAAAATCTTTGCAGCCCATCGCTTCATTGGTTTCTGAGACAGCTTGGTTTGGGGGCTCCACAGATAGCACTTATCTCCACTTACCACACTCTCTGTATATTAGAGAGCAGGTAAAGCGGCAAAACCAATACATTTGTCCTTCAGAACATGACACCTTAGCCTTACTAATGAGCCATTTAACATCGGTGTGAAGGGAACAGCAGTTAAACGAAAGGCCCCTTGTGGTTTTTGTAAGTACGTGTCAAGACTGGAAGAGACAGTAATGCCTCACAATGACAGGTGGAAGAATGAATAATGAGAGGTTTCGCAGTTCTTTCAGTAGAAGGCTAATCCCTTTGCATTTTCCCGTGTGCACGCTCTCTGTCTCTGGAGGGGTAGCCGGAGCCAGTGCACCGTGGCACAAAACTCAAATCTAAGCTTCATTCATTAGGACTCAGAATGTCTAAGTAGATTATTAGACCTTCAAGTCCAGCTGAGAAAACCAGACACCTTCCTCTAAAACTTTCAGAAATCACACTGGCAACAGTAGTTAAGCGAGAAAGTAGCGGCCTGGCTTGGTTAAGATTTGTTACACGCATATAACCCCCTAACATATCCATGTATCCATCCATTTTTCTCTGTATCTTGTGTTGCTTTATTAACATTGAAAGAAAATCAGTGATAATGAAGATCAGAAATAGCTCATTAATGGGAAAATAAATCAGGTGTCTAATTCAGAAAGCCACTAACATAACTTGCAAAGGTGGATATAGGCTTAATGTTTCTGAGTAGCCTCTTAAAATTACAGCATTTTAATCCAAAACTAGTCTTTTTCACACCAACAAACATATACTTTCACTTTCTCCTGAAAGATCTGGTGATTTTTTCTTTATCCAGAGTGAGTCTTCTGTGATTAAAAATGTAAATTTTACCTATTTTTGTACCTTGTAAACATTTGTGAACATGAACAAAAGTATTAAAATCAGTTTAGATCAAGTTACAGAGAGTGAATACTTACTGGATAAAACTCATTAAAGATCAGTCAGAAGAAAGAAAATATATTCAAAGGTAAATTATGAAATTTTCAGCCTGTTTCAAATGTCAAAAAGACTAGATATAGACTACAATCCTCAGATCGCAAGAGGTTAATATCATTTAACACAAAGACCCATCACAAACACAGTCCTGCACACTGCACATGTACCTGGCTCTGCTTTTTTAGTTAAATTAATGTAGAAACAGAACAAAGACTATTTCCTGAAATATGTTTTCATTAAATGTGTCTTTCTGAACAGTCAGTATGGATTGATTTTAATTTTAGTTGATAAAGCAGAATAAAGATTTATGCACATATAGTGAAACATTTCTGATAGGCTGAGTTTAATGTTCTGTGAGCTCTGAACACATTGAGAAACACAAATCAAAATGATAGGACATGTAGTCAGTGTTTGCTAACCTATTCTTTTTTTCCCTGTTAGCTTTTCTGCTCCACTCATCTCTTTATCCTTACTTTTAGACATGTTTGTTCATTTTACCCGCTCTCTTTTCAAGTTGGGGCGGGCTGCTCGCATCGCATTGAATGTTTAACTGTTCCACCGGCTGTGCCGCTGAGCCTCATCAGCGTTTTATGGGGTTAAAAAAAAAACGTACCGGCCGATTCGGCTTGGAACTGACCAACCATTCGGGAATCCTCCCGAACGTCCCTATGGCCACCATGCCCCTGGTGACATCCTGTGTCTGAATGAGTTACCCCTCCTGAGACAGCACCATGGTACAGCTTTTTAACAAGACATCACCCATCTACACACTCCACATGTGTAGACTTTCTGCATTATGTTGATTTCACTCAGGTCAACACTTAACCACATGCGGGATCAGCTCAGACTTTAACTCAGCACCTGTGCAGATTTATGGATCTTGAGGCCCAATTACAAACCACTGTGGGCCAACTCGCTACAGGATACAACAGCTCTGTGACACTGTTCTGCACCTAAAATGCTGATTTATATGGGGTGCCACACTCTGCTGACATGGGACCGGCAGTGTACCTGTACTACCAACTATATTATCTATTTGAATTGACATTTTAATCATAAGCTACATGACTTTTCAATGCATACTGCATTTCATTTTGACAAGATCTAACTGAAAAAAACCCACAGTAAGTAAACTGATTGCAAAACATACACAGGGTTTAAAAGGCAAATGGTGATTATTTACAAGGTGAACAGAGTAGCCAGGGGTTGGGGTTGATTTGTGGGAAGGGTAGGGCAAGAGTTGAATAACCAGGCAGGTAGCAAAAACAAGGTTATTGTTGATATCCAGAAATTGTCCCTTACTTTGTCTGTTCTTATTTATAGGTCCAGAGAGGAGGGTTGTCTGTCTAATGGAAGTCCAGGAAGGAGGTGAGCTGTGGTGTTGGAGTGAGGCAGGGTGGCAGATGCCAGCTCAAAACCAGGATTCAGGGAAAGTTCTTGCAAAAAGCAGAGTCTCACCAGTCGGTAACTAAGCAGGAGCACAGGGAAGCAAGTAAGTCCGCAGGAGGATTTCTTAAACTGCAAGAGAAGCACAATGATCTAGGGAGGAGTACAACTAAGACTCAAACAAGAGCTTAGCTGTGGCTTTCACAAGTACTAAAAGTCTTTAATGTTCCAGCATTGATCAGCAGTCGTGCACTTTATATGCCAGCTGGCTCATCAGGTGAAAGCTGCTGCGTGTGTGTGACTCTGACTTTGCCCTGCTGTTTTCTCAGGCCAGCTGAGCAACATAGTCCCTGCAGTGTTTCTCAACCTCACACACCAGCTCAGGCTCCTTCCCTACCAGAGAGGTGATGTTCCACATCCCTAGAGCCAGCCTCTGCAGCCGAGGATCAAACCTCCAAGGTTCTCACCTTCGACCACTGCACATCACACACTGCACCCGACCCCTTTGGACCCCTCCCACAGGTGGTGAGTCCATGGGAAGGGGGACCGATGTCTCCTCTTCGGGCTGTGCTCGACTGGGCTTCATGAGCGAAAGCCCGGCCAACATGCCCCACCTCCAGGCCTGGCCCCGGTGACCCATGTCCGGGCAAACACTGAATTCATTTATGTTATTCATTATAAAGGGTTGTTGGGCTGCATTTTGTCTGATCCCTCACCTAGGACCTGTTTGCCTTGATTGACCCTACCGGGGGCATGAAACCACTGACAACATATCTACTAGGATCATTGGGACACTCAAACCTCTCCACCATGATAAGGTGGCAGCCCAGGGATAGGATGTTTAATCTCAACTAACTAAACTAATTTCACCTAAAAATATTTTTCAGGGGAAACAATCAGGAGAGAACCAATATTTTTTTAGTCTCATTGCATCATGAGCAGAAGTATGTAATACACGCCAACATGACTCCAGTCTGTGATGAAAAGAGACCACCTGTCAGTCATTTTTAGTGTGAGCTGTGTGAGTATACAACACAAATGGTAAAGTCAGACTTTGACAAAACAACTCATAAGAGCCACAGCATGCAGAAAAACAGAAAAGACTGTTGGGAATACCGCAGATGGTCATGCACGATGAAGTTGGAGTTTATTTTATCTCCGACAGATTTATCCAAAAAAAACTTTACTTTTCAAGTTTGAGAAAGAGAAAAAAAAACTTTTTTCAATATCTCCCTCTCTAGTTAAAAAAGTGACAGAATGCTCTGCAGTTCAAACTGAATGCCTGATGAAGAAAAAAAAACACTTTACAGCTACTGTTGCAATTACTTTGTTCTGCTATTCTCAAATGGTCTCTTATTCAGAACAACTAAATATGTATAAAGCAAACAGAAGAGACATGAAGGCTTTGTTCTTGATTAAATGACCGATAATGAGAATTGACTGTTTGCTTATTGTTTAATACATAACAGACCTTGTTCAACATTGTTACAAGACAATCAATGTTAGCATCTGTGAATGATCATAAAGGAAGCTGTGTTGTGGTTCAGTTTGCAGAGCTATAGATCCACGTGTGGTGGAGCAACTGCACTGCTGTCATTATTTTCTCGTATTTCTTCCAATAGGTATGAACATGGCACGGCTGTTTATTTTTTTCTGTTTTTTTTTTTTATCTATTTAAAATGTTGTTTTGTTTCTGTTACTCTTCCACTGCAGCAGGATGCTAAGGCTATTAAATGCTTTTTGTTTTAAGATCAATCTTTTTTTTCTTTATATAGAAAACCTAATACAGCTTTAAAACTTGGAGCTTCACACTCCTCAGTTTTGATTAGAAAAAGCTTCACAGAGAGAAACTGAAACCTTTTCTGCTACAGAGCAGAAGTCCAGTTACTTTGTTTTTTCCTTTTTATGTCTTTTTGGATTTAATACACAAACATGCTCAAATGTAGTTTTATTTAAATTCTTGTACTAAATGTTAAATAAAAACTGTAATATAAATTTCAGTTTGTGACCCATATAAAACCAAGGATTAAGGATTATGTAGTTTGTCTGGAAACAGGCAGCTATAGTGCATTAGTTAAAACGTTTGCATCAATGGCATTTTGTCAAATGAATAAATGCAGGTAAAGGATAATGGATGGATCTATGGATTGTTTGAATTAAAAATTTTTAAATATGATTTTAAACATTTTTTAAGCAGGTTCAGCGAACACGGTTTTGAGAAAAAAATGATTATTTTTTCCCTGCATGCAAGCAAAGCTTTTTTTATTCTTTATATTTTTATTTTTTTCCAAATGGTAAACCTCAATATCCAAATACTGTTTGAGGTTTCCTCTTTAAAATTACATAAAAAATTTATTTTTAGAATAACCTAAAATAGAATTCAGACCAGATATCAATGGGTTATACTGATTAGGAAGACGAATCAAGCCATATGGACTTCTGGATGGTGTAGGTATCAAAATGCATCTTAAAAAGCCAGTAATCTGAAAATGCTTTGGTCATTTTGACAAAATTTGACTTCATACAGGTTGATGGGATGGGTCACAGCTATGTAAATCTATGTAAATGGATATTCCATTCATCCATGCATAATCTTCTTGCTTTTTGTTCATGGTTGAGGTAGAATGGTACAAACTGCCACCAGTAAACCAACATGTTTTTGGATTTGGGGATAAAACTAGATGACCAAGAGAAAACACACATGCACAGGGAGAACATGAAAAAAGATTGGTTTGGTTTTAACTAGAGACCACTTGTTTTGTTCACCATATAAAGTAAAATAACAGCCCAGCTGTCAATCATCTGTGAATAATACATTAAACAGTATGGCATTCACAACTATGAGTAGCAATTTATGGGGTTCCTTTTTCCTTACTTTTTAAAAATGAATAAAAGACAGCAAAAACAAAATTAAGGAGTTCTGGCAGCATCTCAGCTGACAGTCTGACAGGATATGTGTCAGTTAATCATGCTGGGGAACAGTCAGCATACCTCATCTCATTTAGGAGCAGCAATTCATTTGAATGTGGAAGAGGCTATACACCTGAGGAAGCTTAAGTGGCAGGAGACGATTGCTCTGCACTTAAAGTCTGTTACATCAGGTTTAGAGTGGCATGCTATGCAAACTCTGGTTACTTGAGAGTCACTCCAAACTCAAATACACAACCTAGGCTCTTAGTATGGGGTATAGAGATCTGAAAAAAGCTTCATAAATCAGTTCCATGGTGGTACAATGGAGCAATGGTTGGTGCAGGTGTGACTCAGTAAGGTGGTCTTCATTTTAAATGTTTGCTGGGGTCTCTCCTCATCAAGTTGTCATGTCCTCCCTGAGTTTTTTTCCGGGTTTTCCAGTGTTCTCTCACAGCATGTAGATCAAGTCAACTGGAGACACTAAATTGTTTTAAAGCAGTGGTTCTTAATTCCGGTCCTCGTGACCCACTACCCTACATGTTTTAGGTGTTTCCCTGCTCTTCAGCAGGTCTTTAAGTTCTGCAGAAGCCTGCCAATCACTCGTTCATTTAAATCAGGTGTGCTAAAGCAGGGAAACAACTAAAACATGCAGGGTAGTGGGTCACGAGGACCGGAATTGAGAACCAGTTTTATAGTGTGAATGAGTGTAGCTCGCTTTTGATTATTAGAAACAGGCCGGCTCAGAGTGACCCTCAGCAGAATTAAAAGTGTTTAGAAAATGATGAATTAGTAGTTCAGATTTTCAAAACAAAAGTATGCCCCACTCTCAGTTCAGCGTAAAATTATCTAAACAAACTGGTGAGATTTCACCAAATATAATCTGTAGATTTTTACCATTAACCTCTTAAAACCTGCTGCACAGAGAAGAAATGCCAGCGAAGCCCAGAAATTATTGACCCTTTCCACAACTTCAAGAAATTATAAAATGATTCTGACTTTAAAATCACACCACAACTAGACGATTTGTTATATCGGCATTCTTGAATTCTTGACATGAAGCAGCTGTGAATGGTCAAAGTTTTAAAAAAGGGAGACATTGCAAACTTATGGATTTTTGTTTGGTGATTTGAGCATTTAGGCAAGTTACTGTATAAATGTAAAATCATCCCTGAAAGAGTTGTGTGTAATTATGACAGCACAAAGCTGCAACATCAATAATACAGTAAACATGTGGAAGAAAATGAAGGGACAAATCGAATAATTACTATGCATGCATGTATGGTTATGTACGTAACCATTTCAATTTTTTGCTTTTGAAATTATTTGAAACAAGCTTATTTCCCCCAAGTAATACTGTAATTTGAAGTATATAATTATCACTTAAATTCATATTAAGAATTCAATTAAATTCCAGGTTGTAATGAAACAAAATAGAAAATTATAACCCACTGTAAAAAGCTCATTCAAACTTGGAATTTAAAAACACTCAAATATAAAACAAGTCTCAAAATCTTTCATATTTAACTAGGAATTTAATTAGATTTGATTGTAAGTTGTGCCTGTTTCACAACACATGTAAATATCAACAGTTAACTCTGGCAAGGACAGTAAATCTTTTATTTTACAGCTGTACACAACTTATTTTCTAATAACAGTAATTATTCTGTCCTACCTAGCTGCAAGAGGAAGTTTCCTTCGTCAGCATCATCCTCCCCCATCCTCCACATTTGTCTGTGCACATAAAGACAATGAGGACAGACGTGAAGAGACAGCACAGTCACAGCACAGCCAAAAACAGCTCTGGAAGGAGCCTCGCTTGTTTTGTTTACAGGGAGCTTCAACCAAGAGATTCTGCTGCACACAGCTGCAGCCACTGCAGCGTGGCAGCCTCGAGCATCTTCCCAGCCGCACATTTTCAGGAAAACGACAAAACAAATCCAAAATACACGGCCAAAGCAAGAAACTTCGTAGAGCGAAAACAAAGTTGGACAGCTAAAAAAGTTTTAAAAGATCCGCAATGTGGGTAGAAGTCATCAAGGCCTCTCAAGCATGCTGTAAAGTTTCTGTCAAAGGGCCTAGAATAAACACACACACACATTCACCACAACAGCAAAAAAAAAAAAAAGAGTCAGCAGTTTTTATATTATTTCTTTAGTTTCCATAAAATTGACTAAGTTAAAGCCATTGTGTTTGCCTACGTTGCTTAGTTGTAGTGGCTGTCCTAGTTTTTAAACACCTGATTACTTTTCGAGTTTATGATGTTTTGCTAACACATATACACATAAGGACATAGACAAAAATCAGCCTTTCACCTTTGACACTTTGCAACTGAGAATAATGTTGAAACATTTCCTTTTTTGAGATTTGATGTTTTTTAGTCACTTTTTGTTCTATCAACCCAAAAAATCTCTCTTCAAGACACTAGTGTTCTTTCTAGACATGATTAGTTTTATCACAGAAGTGCAATGAGCAATTCAAATTTTGATTATGTAACCTACTTTTTTTATAAACAATATTTTATATAAACTATACCAAACAAACTCTATAATGGAAGTTTGTTCCACAAAATATAGCCAAAGAAAAGGACAAAATATTTCTGATTAAAAAAGTAAAATTTAGAAGAGATTACTGAAAACAAAGAAAACAATCGGATTTCCTTTTGCACTCGGTTATTCTGCCCCTATAATCCTGTAAAAGAACAAGAATATTTCTGCAAATAAACAGCAACAGAAGAACTTGACTGAAATGATTCTGGATTGACAAATGGATGATGTCATTGATGTTTTTTAACACTCCTAAAATGACCCATGAGACCTCAGTCTTAACACTGAAACCTCATGGGTCATTTTGACCCAAGGCAACGGGATGCTTAAATTTCATTACAAAATTTGTTTGTTTTTATTTCTGAGTTTTCTAAACTGTTCTCCACTAACTCTATCCAAAACATGAAGTAAGCCATTTGTGAAGAAATGCATAATTATGTGCTGAAGGCACCAACTGTTATGTCATTTATTTGTCTACAGAAGTAGAGTGTTATCCACTGTGTATTGGCACTGGTGCCACAGTGCTTCAAGCTCATGTCAACAGGGAAAAAGTGAGCGCCTAAGCATCATTTACCAAATGGAAAGCTTTAGAGAGAAGTATAGCTGCTGTCCTGCTTCTTCTCTCTCTGCTCCAATAAATCACCGTCATTGTCACGACTGCTGGACAGACTCCAGTTTTTAAAAGGTTTCTCAGCGTGCCAGTCCAGGGACACAGAAAATGGATGCCCTTAAACTTCGCTGCTTTGGTGTGGGAGCTTGTAACTTCCCAGTTCATAGATCCAGTATGATGCAATCTGTTATGTTTGCACTCTATAAAACGCCAAGTTTTTATTCCAACGACCTAAAATGGGTTAAAGTGAGCATAAAATGAGCTGAATGAGGGCAGGAATTACTGACTTTACACATCCAGGAATTTAAAACAAAATTTTAAGGTTTTCAAATCCTGACTTATATACATTTACACACATTCCTGACATTAAAGGAACAGTTTAGATATTTTGAACTTAGGCTGGAGGCATTAATAGTCTTCTCCATTAAAGAAAAAGTGGACAGTTCATGCCTTTTATTAGATAAGCAAATAAAAGTTTCCTACAGCCTTTCCTATCAAAGAGCCAATCCATCTCCATGGTTGTTCTGGTCTAACTGTCACAAGGTGGTTGCAGCGGACCCAAAAACTGTAGGCAGCCAAACTCGACCAGGAAGGTGCAAAACCTAAAGGCTTTTATAAAGCAGACTAACAAAAGCAAAGTAAAAAATAAAAACCTCTAGGAACAGAACAGGTAGAAACAATGTGGACAAGACAAACAATAAAACACTTTACTGGGAGGAGTGATGGGATAGTGAAACCAGACACTGACAGGATGAACGTGTGTGTGTGTGTGTGAGTGGACGGGTTTTTCCTACTACGTGGGGAAAATTTCCTCAAAAAAAGCAGCCTTGTGGGGACTGAAGTGAATCGTGG
>JARVJO010030808.1:0-11159 GCA_031762555.1 Cynodonichthys magdalenae | reverse complement strand
TGAATTGAAGTGTTTTTTAGTGTATGTTCAAGCAAAACAAGCTTTTTCTAATGGTTTGAGTTTAAGTTAAAAATAAATTTTTGCAAAAAGTAGCTCTTGGCCATTTTATTTTGTGAAAGTAGCTCTTAAGGAAAAAGAGGTTGGAGACCCCTGATATAGATGACCACCATACTCAAGATTTAGATGTGACCTGTTTACAGAAAAGATGGACACATTCATACATCCATCTGTTACCTGTAGCTTGTTAGCAGCTTGAGCACGGTGGTTTAGACATCTCTTTCCACAGCCAACTCCTGTTTGTGGGAGAGGACAGAAACTTTGGCGGAAATTCTGGGAGTATCGGGTGGGTCTGGACCCCTCCAGTTTTGGAAAAACAAAGATTGTCCACCCAGTTAATCTTTTGGGAAAGCTATAACTTTAGGCAATATAAAGCAAAGAAAGCATGTCCACCATTCATACAGCATAAACAATTCATTTATGCCTCTTGAAATTTATGTCCCCACTCCTATATCAGATTGACAATGGTTTGATCCATGGAATCCCTGACTTGTGCCTGAAGGGTGGAGGAGTGAAACAAGCAGGAATTTTTGACTTCAGGTTTATTGTTGTTAGACATAATCCACTTTAGTCTAACAGTGTTTCTGCCGACCATGCAGGACACACTAATTAGATCTCTAGAGGGAACTTTTTCTTCATTATTCTTTCTAAATAAAAATAATTAAACTTTTTGTAGATGTAATATTTATGTATTATATGAAGGGATTACTGATTAGAAGGAACAATAGATGTTTGATCATTTCTATAGCCCATCAAAATCCAAGATGGCCACCACCATATCTGTCGGCCAATCTGATCATTTGAGGAAAATAATAAAATAATTCTTGTTTTTATGTTGGATAAAATTACAGTTTTTTTTTTTATCGATGTGGTTGGTGGGAAAAGGCCGAATAATTTTTCATGGTGTGGCTACCACTGACTGTCCCCCATCTATACTTGGTGCCTGATGGTGGATAAAATTGCTCCCTTTGCTCGCCAGAATCTGTCATTCTGCACTACATTAAGCAGGCAAAAACAAGCAAAAAAATATTTTTTATATGTATACAATGTAACTCCTGCCCACTTTAATATTTTGCATCAAAAACATTAGGGTTTACATCACTTTATCTCAAAAATGACAAGCATTCAATATTCAAATCAATGATGGAGGGCATGGGATTTGTTTATTTTCTCTGACCCTTGGAATTGTGTAGTGTTTTTTCTACTTTTCTACCATTAGGTTTATGGTTTCCATGAGATTCTTTGGTCTTGATCATCATATTTTTAAAGTTTTCATAATATATACTGTTATTTTAATCACAATGTTCAGGGAAACCCCTCTTAAAAGATAAAATATATTTGAGCCACAAACCTTTAAGTGCAGGTGGATTAAGGTGGATGCTGCTTGTACAGAAAGCACAACCTGTATTGCTAGTGTTTTTGTGCAAGCTTCAATTTTCTAGGAGCTTTTTAGTTGATTTGACTAGAACTTCTTTTTTAAAATTTCTTCTATTTTGCAAACTGAGGTTACTCAAAAAAACATTCAAGCCACAGCCTTGGATGTCCAGGTCTAAAAATTGCGCTGATGATAAACATTAAATATTAAAAATGGTCTAAATCCACCTGTCCTCATTTCTAAATGTGGAGGCAGCTGCAAAGGTTGTTCAAAACAAACTGAGGCAGTTTGATGCGGGCAACAAAATAATGTGCACAGCCCAGAGTTCAGTTTTGCAAGCTGCAAAATTAAGGCACAATTTTAAAAAATTGGCTCTGCAAAACGAGGATGCCCAGCTGGCGGTTGTGTACAAAATGTAAATTGAAGATTTTTACACCCAGGCTTGATTACAAGCACTCAGTTCATTGAGACTGCAACTGAAGATTTGTCTATTTTCCTACATATTTGAGTTTCCAATTAGTTGCCAAGTCGCAACCCAGTCAGAGATCAGCTTCTATAATGAGTGTCCCATTGTTTCAATAAAGCTTTATGTTGAGTAACACCCCTGTGCAGTGAAAAGTACTTATTAGAACCAAACTGCTGTGGGCCTCTGTGGCTTGATATCAGAGACTGAATAAAGACATTTAGTATTAGCACAATGTGGGTGTTACAACAAAGCTCCATGATGCAACAGCCTCATTAAAAATGTTTGCAGCTTCCTGACTTATAAAAGCTTATAAAATTATGCCTGTCTTCTTCCCTTCAA
This sequence comes from Cynodonichthys magdalenae, assembly GCA_031762555.1. NCBI lineage: Eukaryota > Metazoa > Chordata > Actinopteri > Cyprinodontiformes > Rivulidae > Cynodonichthys > Cynodonichthys magdalenae. The sequence continues at coordinate 8,922 of JARVJO010030808.1, read as the reverse complement.
CTCGTGTTTTTCTATCCTCAAATACAATCCCCCTCCTCCCAATTGCCATAGCAACCCACTCTGTACTAGAAACACCTGAGCAAGGTCACATAAAATGCTTTCAGGGTAATGTGCCACTACAAAATTCTGCTGCTTTGGTACAGGAAAGTTTGATGGGTATGTAATTTGACGGGACAGGCTCCTTGTCAAATTGACCTCATTAAAAAGCACAAGAAGATGGTCATAATGAATAAAATGAAGACCGGCACTGAAACCTGGGGAGTGAGAAGAAGATGGATTTGGAAAAAAAAAAGCAAAAAGCAATGGGGGAGGCCCCCTGTGATATGCTAGAGTAGATTCATAGCGGTGGTCACCACTGTTGGTGCTTTGCTTTCCAGGATGTTCTGTCACAAAAAAATGTTCCATTTCCCTCAGTTGACAACATATAATCACATATAAATAAGTGTGCAGAGTTTAATATCTATACACACCTACACAATAATCAAAACTGAACTCATGTGACTGCATGTGTGTTCCATTAAAACTCATTTATCAGAAAACTGATGTTTATTTTCTAACTGCTATACATATTAGGAAGAGGTTACAAAAATTTTTAGAATACTAGACAGAAATTTGGATAGATCAGTTCAAATTCAGTTACCATTGATTGATTCAGTTACTATCGATTGGTTTGATTATTATGTACTGGATGACTGAGAATCCATCAGCACTTGGGCTGTGGCAGTGGTCAAGAAGACTCAAGCTTTTGCTAACATACAACACAACAGACAACTAGAAAATTTCTGCTGAAATGTTAAAGGGTGCCAATGCAGCTATTCCCCATAAATGGTAAATGGACTGAACTTATATAGTGCTTTGTAAAGTCCTGTTTGACTCCAAAGCTCTTTACACTTACAGACAAATGTAAGATAATGATAAACTACAAACACTGATAACGGTAAACTACATTGACATAGGCGATGCAACGGCGCCACTCACAAGGTGGGTCAAGTGTCCAAGGACACAACGACTGAAACGAATGGGGGTCAAACCAGCAACCCACCGGTTACAGGACAACTCCCCTAATCACTCTGCCACAGCTGCCCCAACATACCTTTGTATTCCTCTATGGTCAGAAAAAATGCCTACAATTTGATGCATGAGCTGTAGAAGTGTAAAGATAATTATGTTTGAAAAAGGTTAAAGCTGCTGCCAGAGGCTCATTATGGCCAACATTGTAATCACACACCTGGATCTGTCACTACAGCCTCCAACAAAACTCTAAGTCAGATCTGAAAGGTTTTAAAACCATGAAACAGCAGAAGACTTTGATGGTCATATGTGAATTTCTGTGTTTCTACAGTGTTTTGTAAGAAATGTGACAAGTTCAAAAAACTCTTTATTTCCAGTAAAAAACAAAAAGTCAGAGCTGAAATATGGTGGTCTGTAAAGGTGTGCACTCTTTGCATTCTGGGGGAAAAAATAGTAAGTCCTATAGCAATGAGAGACACACTAGGTGAAAGAAGAACAAAATGCTTATGTTTTGATGTATAATTTCTAAGTTGCTATTTCATCTGTTATCTCCTACAGGGGTCCCCACAACAAGCAAACTCACATGAAAGATTTGGCAATTGATTTGCACTGGATGTCCTTTCATTGGAAATGTCACAATCAACTATGATTGTGTAAAAATTGTTAAAGATATCAAAATGACCTTTTAGTCATTTCGTTGAAAAACATACCAAAGGATGCAGACTATATGAGGACCAAAAAAGGAGAAATTTTAGGCAACTTAGTTAGTCCTGTTGTCTCCCAGCAAGAAGGTCCTAGATTCAAGCCCCAGGTCGGGTCTGAGTTCTTTCAGTCAGGAGTTTGCATGTTCTCCTAGTGTTTGCGTTGGCTTTCTCTAAATACTCAGGATTCTTTTTATAGTCCAAAACACATGTGTTTAGGCTGCCTTCAGGCCTGATCTTAGTGAGATTTGCCTGGTTAAATAAAGGTTAATACATTTGAAAATAAGGATAGTCCAAAAACAAAAAAGTGACTGAAGAGAAAGTGACAGATGACACAAAGGAAACTGGAACAAAACTGAAACACATAAAACAATAAAATATAGAAATAAGAAATAACAACAGAAATACAACTAACAGATACAAAATAAATAAATAAAATCAATCAAAAAGATACAGTTCCTGACAGTGTCATTCATATTTCTAATAAAAAAAGTCTGCGTAAACACAGGTGGAACAAGAGTTTTACACACGTATCTCGTAAATTGAACATTTTTTCACAAGTGTGATTTCACCGTGTTCATGTGTTTTTCCTGTAATGACTGTAATGCGTCTAACCTTCATTTGATTTAGGAATTTTCTGCCTGTCAACAGCCTCGAGAAACAACATGGTTCCTGACTGATTCTTGAATGTCGAGTCCAGAAAGCTTTTTGTCAGCACAAGGAGATCTGTGAAAGACTGATCTGTGTTTCCACTCCTTTATCAAAACAACACTTTCTGTTGCCTGAGATGAATGCTCTCACTCACAGCTAGAGAGAGAAAAAAAAGACAGAACAGAATGCATGAGTAGACATGAGAGGGGGCACAGGGTGGGGGGCTATGACAGCTACAGTGAGCTGAGGATATTTGTGGAAATATCAAATAGTGGCTATTTCCAGAAAAACGTTTACTCCTGGTTGCCATAATCATGACAGGATAAACACAGGGTGACTCGGCACACTCTCGTCACAAGGTTTTTTAGAGCAGAATGTTCTATTTTAGACGCTGACGGGAGCCCCAGATAGTCAGTTTTCGATTTACAAACAAACACAACTAAATTAGAGTTTATGTCAATAGAAACCTCCTCTCCTTTAGGTATCGTTCACAAACTCAGCCTATTTTTATTTTATTACCACCACCAAAAAGTAAAGTTTTTTTAATATATAATTTGGAGTCAACTCTGTTAGCAAAGTAACTCAGGAATGGCTTGATGGATTTCAATAAAACTTTCATGAAATAATTACTGGACACCTCTACAACTGCAGTCAAAAACCATGCTTTTACAACCGAACATGTTGCAACATATGTATCCTTTTCAATCTTGTAACTAGAAATATTTCTTAGAACTTTCCTTGGAGAGACTGTATCAGCAGCTGCTACTCATTAAGCAACTTGTTAAGTAGCTTTTTAGGCTCATCAATGACCTTTGATGGAAGCCTCTGATAACCAATGTCAGTTTTGGCCAAACCCACTCTCCCCATTTTGTCACTTCTCCTCGGCTGCGAGAGGTGGCAGGGTGTTTTTTTTTCTAGTAGAAGCTGCAACTTTGTGTCACCTGCTAGATCTGCCACAGGTGCCAGCTTCACATTGTGGTGGCTAGACATTCAAAATTGACTGACCAGGACAATACTGAAAATAGGACCCCCTACACACACACACACACACGCACACACACATGTCCCACCTTAGTCCCTGTGGCTGTATTCCTCCTCTGCCCATAGGCTTGGATTTAAAGCGTGTTAATATAATTTAGGTGGCAGTTGCACAGGCTGGTCGATAGGCATTTAATCACTTTTCTTCTCTATTCTCATCTCCATTCTACAGTTTTAGTCTCCAAGCTAAATACACTGTGGTTCTCATCTCAGTGTCCTTCAAATGTTCTCTTTCAGCTTTGTACCACTTGTTCTGCCTAAACACTCTTGTTCTCTCATTTCATCCCGGTCTTAGCCCTTCTTTCCGTGTCTGCTCACTGCTATCCTCCCAAGGAGCCGTCCTGAGGCAGATGTTTTTAAGTCAGTATTAATCTGTTACAAGGAGCGTGTGTTATATGATCTATGTAGTATGTGGTTAAAAGAATAACTCTGACTTAAAGAGTCAGCCTGCTTGCTCTTGACCTGAAGTCTTTTTGTTTCCTAAACCATTGTGCTTACTCACTCATGGTTGAAGTCAGTCTCTGCAGTAGCTGACTGACTCACTGCTTTGATAACTCAAACAGCCCCTGGTCATTTTTGATATTATTGTAGAATAAATAAACCTCATTTCCCTGGTGTATGTTGTAGAATAGTTGAAGCAGACATTGAGCAATCTGTGTTAAGCAGGGCTTATACTTCTGTTCTAAGCAGAACTACAAATTAAGCCTGTTTCAACCTTTTACTCCTCTTTTATGCTTCTCCTCATTAAAAAAAGTTCTGTTGTTCCTGCAGGAAAATCCAAGTCTAACCTGAGTTTAACTTAAAACAACAGGGTCAAGATGGTCCCAATGCAAATTTACTCCAAAAACGGCTCTTATACTTTTGAGACTTTTGAGACAGGGGCGCCATTAGGGGGCGGAGTTGGTGCCTCTCATAAAAAAGGTTGCTGGATCACAACCCCCCTCCACCCCACCCCCACAAACACACAGACAAAATTAGCTGACTTGGCATGAGTTGACAGGGGACAATGCCTCCTCACCCAATAGTTTGCTGTTCTTCCTGCCAAACAGTCTTGCATACATGTAATGAGTGCCCTGCTACATTTGTTTAAAAAATGCTTTTTAATAAATATGTATGTAAATTTCTATGATTTGAGCTGTCTTTGAGCTAGTCTTGACTGTCAAAAGATGGAACAGGAGGAAAATGCTACAGCAGTTCCACTTCAAGCTTTGTTTCTCTTTCAGAAGCCTAAGCATGAGTGGTCTGTGCAGTTTTTTTTAGCTGTTCTTAGAGATTTTTGAGATTGTTCTTAGATTTTGTTTGAGGCACTTTTTTAGGGGGTTTGCAGCACTGAGCGCTCCAATGACCACTGAGGCCAGGACTCAACACAACTTCTCTACAATATTTCCTCTGGCAGCTCTTGGTAATTGTCAAGCTTCTCCTGCACTTTCTTCCTGGTGCTGATGCTGCCTGGGGTTGTTACATCTACCAACACTGCCTTCTTCTGCAGTTTGTTGAATATTGAGAGTAGTTTTCATGGCTTGATGTCGGTGGCTTCTATCTCCTCTTTTGGCCAGGCAATTATACCAGCAGGGTATCTGATGACTGCATACATGTTGATGGCTCAGATCTTGTTCTTACCATTCAGCAGGTTCTTCAGGACCAGTCAGACTCTCTGTAGTTAGTTGTGACTAACTTCCTTGTGGCCTTATTGTGGTTGCCTCTGTGGGATTCCAAGGTATTTGTAGCTGTTCTGAACATCTGCACTGTTGCCTTCAGGTGATTTAACTCTTTCAGTTGTGATCACCTTGCCTCTCTTGGATACCATTTGACCACATTTATCCTATCTGAATGACATTCCAATGTCATATATGTCCTGGTTTAGTAGATAACTGAATCTGTCTTGCTCATTTTAGTAGCTTGATGTCCATGTAAAGGAGATGACAGATGACCATTATATTTTGGAATGGGAAGCCATAGCTACGCTTTGCTCTGATATGACTGAGAGGGATTAGGCTCATGCAGAACAAGAGTGGGGGCAAAGCATCACCATGGTATAGTCCAATTAGCCACTATTATTACTAGTCATACTTGCTTACCACTGAAAGTTTCACTGAAATTAAAAGTTATAAGAGCAGGTAAGCACTGAGCTTACATTTTATTCAAATTACTGTTGCAACAGATGACAGAAAAATAACACAGCTAACAAAATACATGACTTCACTGAGCTAAAGAAGAATTTGTGAGTTAAAGTTCTAGCAAAAGCATATTTTTTCATGGTTTACCATCAGTACAGATTCAGAGTTTATTTAATTTGTTCAGAAACGCTGTTTAAAATGTCTTGCCTCATTTATTGGCACAGTGATCAAATTAAAGGAAATATTTTAGTTCACTCTCATTTGAAGCCATAATATATGGAGCATCTCTAATTTGTGTCAGGATGGGATAAAATAAATGAGCAAAACCTTTGAGTGATTCTAACAGAGAGAGAGGGGAGAGGGGCAAATAAAGTAGGTAACACCATCTGTCTTTTTTTTTACCATGTCTCTTTTCATTCAGTTCACAATTTTGTTTAGTATTCTCACTTTTTCTCTGCTCCTTGCTGATGTTGTCATCATTTCAACCACAAGCTGACACACTCTGGTATTTAGAATGCTGACGTCAGCTGCACAGCAGTGACCCTTTGCCTCATTAAGATGGAACCGGCTGTTTGGCTCGAACCTGGACTGGAAGGCACAGCAGTAATTGGTAATCAGACAGGTATGGTGCAAGGCACCCTTGCTGGCTGTGTGACCTCTTTGTGCTTCAGGATGCCATCCTGTGTAGACTGCTACACCTCGCTATGAAACATGAATGAACTTTGTGCTTGACAAGCATCAGACTGTGCAACTAAAGCTGCTGAAGGCTGGACAAGGTCTCCACTGTAGGTCTTTGGTCTACACTCATCACTGAGTGCAGAGCTGAACGTACTTGTGTGATGTGAAGTAAAAGTACAAGAAACCTCATTATATTACATTTTTTAAGTGTTTAAAAAGTTAATCTAAGATATGGATTTACAGAAAGCTTCATTTGACAATTGATTTTTTTCCCCTTTAAATATTAGATAAGGTAAAGTATGTATTTTACATAAAGTTTTGTGAGGTAAGAGGGAGAAATTAAATTAATTTCTGTGTAGCCTATTTGTCCCAAATTCTACAAAAAATGTTGCATAATGCTAAATAGGATCTGCAATATGTTTGTTAAAACTGGAGTATAGTTTATACAAATCATTTATTAAGGGGGGCAGTGCATAAGCATAAAAAACAACTTATACTGTTATTGTTTTTCTTGCAGCTGCTCCCTTATGAAGGGGTTGCCACAGTGAAAATGTTCACATAAATGATTTGGCAATGGCGACCTCCAATCATGAAATCCTGCACATCATTTACATTATCTGCCACTCTCTCAAATGATCGGACAAGTCGCATGCATTCAGCCAATAATGACTATTCCATCTCCTGACTTTCTACAGGGGCATGTCTCTGAGTGAGAGGCTGATATACTCATACCTCGGGGGCTAAGATGTAGACATCAACCAAGCTGTATCATTGTAACCAATAAGAAAATTCAACTGCACTAGCCAGTCTTAAATCGATCACATGAATTTGAGGCACGTTTTCTGTGAAAAAGATATAGTCTACATTACTCATTTAATCAGTTATTTGTGCACAAAGTTGGAATTTTTCTCCATCCCAGCAGGTTGTGTCTCATGAAAACAAAGAAAACAGGTCTACTTCCATGCTATGCATGGACATCAAAAAAGGTTTTGCAGATAGTTTTGCAGATGGTCCCAAAGTGCAGACGAAGGCAAGGGGTAAATTAAAACTAGAAAAACAAAACACTGGTGGGCTCACTGGGGTTAATGAAAACAGGATGCAAAAATCGTAAATGCACAGTTTACAGAGAGCAGAAGGCAGTTAATGCCAGACTCACAAAGAGAAAATAAAGCCAAAACTAATGAGAGACATTCACCTGCAGAGAGACAACCAGGAGTAGGTGAGAGTAGGTGGAGCGGGAGCATGAAGCTCAGTAAGAGAACACTGAACTGAACCTAGAGACTTATCAGGTAAACACAAATAACTCAACTCAAAAATCCAAACATACAGAAAACAAATCCCAAAAAAGAACTGAAACACAAAGAACCATGAAACTACTTGTCAAAATATACAGATCGTGACACGTTTCCCTTAAAATGATGAGTGCAAAGCCAAGTTTCCACAGATTACGTTATATTTGCGCTTGTACTTTTTTCATAACAGGAAATGAATCCTGTCTTATACTTAAAACATTGTAGAAACATAAAAACTTACTTATGTAACCCTCTGAGTCTTCATCTGCTCACTGTTCAAAATACATTTTTCAGATCTGACTTATGGTTTTCTTACATTACTAAGGTTTACTTTGTTTCTGTCTGCTTTTTATTAACTTAGCAATCAGGGAGTGACAGACACAACTGTGTGGTTGCTATGGTGATGCAGTTTTAACATTTGTTCAGAAGGTTGTGTTGAAATTTTGAGCAGCAACTTCACTGAAAGGTTCAACATTCCTTCAGAAATGCATAGTTTAGCACCTTTTAACCATGGTACTAATCAGTGTGACACTGGATTATGTTTGGTGATTATTATGATTATGTAGGATTAAAGTAGATTAGTCAGTTTCTGTTATGAGCCGCAGGTGATGTGATGGTCAGCTCCAATGTCACAGTGCAAAGTTCTCTGGTTGAAACTCAGCTTGGACTTTGCTGTGTGGAAGCTGCTCTGTGATGAACTGGCAGCCTGTCTTAAGTGAATCCCACCTCTCCCTCAGCGACAACTGGGTTAGGCACCAGCTCCCCTGCAACCATGAAAAGGATTAAGCCTGTGCAGAAAATGAGTGTTTTTGTTGTCTATGTATTGATCTTTTGTCATGGAAGCTATTCTTACAGTACTGAGTCCAAAACAAATTTCCCCATGGGAACAATCTAATGTATTGTACTGCATGCTGCTGTATTTCTATTGAGATGAATGTTTTACTCTGCTGGACCTTTTGAAATAAAATAAAGCTTTACATAATTTTGCATTTTTAGCCACTTCACCCAGGCTTCTCTCCCTTCTAAAAAGATTTACATATTGTGCTTGGAAAAAAAACACTTTCTCTACATTTAAGACATGAGAAAGATTTTTGTTAACACTGACCACATAAGATCATAGCACTGCAGACTTTTGCTGTAAAGTGTATAAAGTAAATGTGTAGTGTGGTTTATATGAAGTGATATATAGTTAGGCAATTGGGCTCCGAACTGGATGCAATGGAAAAGCTTGTAGATGACCTATACTCCACAGGGGGTCATGGGCATAACTAACTAATATAACTAACATAAATAGAAATATTAAAGGTCTAGTGTTCCTGACAGAGGTGTCAAAAGTATTCACATTCATTACTCAAGTAAATATGGAGGACTAAACCTGTCATAATGAGAAATAAATGTAGAAATATATAAATGGCTTGAAAAACTAAAAACATG
>JARVJO010030807.1:0-11161 GCA_031762555.1 Cynodonichthys magdalenae | reverse complement strand
TATTCTTGATTTGTTTAGCTGTGTAATTTCAGGCGGAAATTACCTCTAAAACCCCTTAGGGCTTAACAGGTTAAAAAAATGGAATAATCAGTTATTTCTTAAAATAAAATATTCAATCCCAAATTGTCCAAGAAGCCAGTGGAGTGTACATACAACAGGAGAAATGTGATATTTTTTCTAACTCTTATCAAAAACAATAAACAAACATTTATGAATATAAGCAATACACAAACGCTCACTAAACAGTATGAACCAATGAAAGAATAATAAAAAAAAGACTTGGAATTTAAATAAAGACAAAAAAACATGAATTGTTTTGTGTGTTTAAAGCATTATAACTCTCCATTTTACTTCTCAAGGGCATTTTTGATTTTTCATGGGCAAAAAATGCAGCACATTTGGTGTGCTTGCTATGGCCATCTATATTTCCACATCCGCTTCGTCACGGCATTGATGTTAAAAGAGAGCATGTGTGCATCCAACAGACGCCACAAGCGTTGGCAAAAATATACCATTTAATGGTTCCTGGAAAGGAGAACAGGTTGTAATATCCTCTGAAGCTGCAGGAATTCATGTATTATTCATAAACATGCATTTCTTATTTTGAAAACCTTGTGAAATAAAATATTTTCTTTTATCTTTTTTTCTTTGATTTTGCTTGACAGGCAGAGATGATGCGTGTGTAAAGATCTTGTAGGCGTTTTGTAGGGCTCTGGCTGCCAAGTAGGGTTGTTCTACAAGATTCTCCATTTTGGATATCGTCACACATACAGCATATGGGAATTGCAACATCAAAAAGGGGGAAAAAAAACAAAACACTTGGGAACGTGTTTTACATGGAAAAACTTGCATCATAATTAAAAAATATGTATATTTTTTTGGTAGTTTTTTCATGCACGTTTTATGTAGAAGCAACAAAACCCAACAGTGACATGATACAGTATATAAAACAAAACATATTCTACTTTTATTTACTTCTAAAGAGTAGGGCAGACAGTAATGCAAATATTTGCTTGTAAAAATTTGAGGGTCATTAGATAGAAATAAATATCAATACTGTACATTTGTTTTTACCTTATTGATACAATGATTCATATCTTGTGAAAAGTAATTTAGTTCAAAGTATATGCTTAATGTATACCAGCATGCCTCTATTTTGTGATAGAGGAAATAATAACAACAAAATGTAAAAATAAATATTTTTGTCAGGGTCCAATAAGGAGTTAGTTGACGGTGTTTTACCTTCAGACCATTACATTTGATGTCAATTTGAATGATGTTTTCAGTAAACATATTTATGAGGTTTTGTGTTGGATCAGATGTCACAAATTAGTACATAAATAAAAAGATAATGAATTAATAAATGTATGATTTATAAATGATTTGTATTGCATTATTTTACATTAGATAGACTCTTCCCTTCATAAGTATGTTTAAGATAATTAGCTGTCAGATTAAATTTGCTTTTAATTTTGGCATGCCGTTGAAAGAAGAAGGATAAATGAGAGAGCATTTCAGAAATTAGATTTTTTTAATGCCAACATACAAAGATTTGAAGACCTGAGTCCCACCAAAAAATGTTTTTTCATATTATATTTGAAGAACCAGGTTTTTATAGATTGAAAAGTGGCATTAATCAATTGTTTTGCAAGGCCCTGGGTTAAATTATACTCCTGCCAAAATGTACTGTACATGCAGCTTTGGCTGTCACATTTCATCAAACATGGCCGGTTTTATACATGTAGAATATTTAATCTACTGACCGGTTTATTACCTGAGGAAGTCAGAAATATTTGCTGTGTGTTCTTCAAAAACATGAAAACAACATAGGACAAGTGGATAAAAAAAATGGCAAGCCATAAAAATATCTACAGCATAAAACTGATTTTAAAGTCGTGTGCTTTGGAAATCGAGGAAACAATATCCATATAACACCTTATAAAACATCTGAGAGGCACATTGTCTTTGTTAAGTTTATTTCAGGTATTATCATGATTCCATCTACTAATAATTAACAAATATATTTAGTTTGACATTTTTATGTTTAGTTCTCAGTAAACTGTTTATTTTTTTTTTGTTTGTTTTTTAGATTTATTAAAATAAACTTGATTAAATTATGTGCTTTCATTGCACTGTATTGTTGAAAAAGGGGAAAAATAAACACCTAGAAACAACAAAACTTAGAAAATGTTGACTTTGCACTGAGTCTGAGTGACAACATAACAAAACAAACAGTGGTTAATCATTATACCGTAGTAAAACAGCTTGTTTAAGGTGATTATTGAGGATGTGGCAACCTCTATCAGACTTAGTTTTATGAGCGTGAATCTGTACACACGGTCACATGTGTGTGAGTGGGAGTGGAAATCTACTCCTGTCAAAACATGCAGAGAGTAGCAGCGGGGATGGAAGACATCACCCTGAGGAGTGACGCAGCAGAGGTTCAGCGTTCGAACGTGTGCTGGGTTCTGTGCATATTTATTTTCCTCCTCATTCACTTGCAGTTTCTCCCTCAAAGGGGTGGAACATCTGTGCCATGCTTATGGGGAGAAAACTGCACAATGAGAACACTTAGACAGGCCACCTGCATATGGCTTGAGCATACATCCAAGATAAGAGCTACAAATGCACAATTGTAACGCTACAGTGAAAACTGCTCGATGGTTTTGTCTCAAAGAAGGTTAACGTTGATGGTCAAACTAATATTTCCTGTGACTGATTTTTGGTGAGGCAAAGCACAATCACTACTTAACCTGGGCAGCAGCTTGAATGTACCAGGAATTTGTTATCTTTTTGTTATCACAGGCCATAATAAAACAAAGTTAATTTTGTAGATGTCATACACTTTTTGCTATACTGTAAGTCAAATAAAGGTAACAACTCAATAAACTTGTTTTTATCATGCCATAGATCATGTCTTAGGTTGAGGGCTCAAATTCTTATTACAACTGTGTGCCATTTTGAAGTTAAACAGTCCTTTAGAACTGATCAACATTTGCCAGCTTATCAAAAGTCAAATGAGTTTGATTTGACCGGAGATTTATTTCCCCTGCTTTCCACCCTTGACGTCAGTTCTTTGGAGAGGTTGCATTTTGCAACAGTGTAATTACTAACTGATGAAATAAGAGCATCCTAATAATCATTACTGTCACAATCTGGCTCAAGAATTATGACAAAAAGAGGGAAGAGGACACAAGGACATCATTTAAATGTTTTATTTGTTTAAATAATAAAGTAAAAAAACAGACCACTAAGAACAATAAACTGAAGAGAATAAATTCTGTTGAAAAATTAGGTTAAATTAAGCCAACCAAACCATACTAAATTAACCAACGTAAACCAAATCAATCTAAGTTAACCAAAAGAGACTAAATCCATCTAATTTAACCAATAGACCAAACCAAACAAATTCAGGAAGCCAAAGTGAGAGAGGGGAGGGTTAGGCCCAATAACACCCTCTCTGGCTCAACACAGCACCTCAGTCTTTATATAGACTGAAGAAGCAGTTCAGGTGCTTCCAATCAGTGGTAGTGCTGCAATCCAAGCACTGGATCCGCCCCTGCTGCAGCATCTGTCACCTGACAGGGTCATCACAATAACCCACTCAATTAATGTCTACATGTAGCATTTTTTCCCTGTTTTTTTTTTTAATTCTAGACAAAAGCTAAACTGAGATCAACTTATAATGAGAAATTGCAGGTTTTTATTGTTTTGGTCAAACTTTGTTAAATTTATGCATAATCTCATGCATTATTGCAAGATTTAGCAAATATCTCAACTACTATCACATCAAACATTAGCTTAATCCTTAGTCCTTAATACTTTAGTCCTTAATTAATTGTGAACACTAAGTTGTGATCATTTAGATATTTATTCCAATTTGTGGTAGTTGCATATAATTGTACATAATTTTATTTTCGAGGATTGACCAAAATGGCCACAACATTGTCATTTTGCAACATAAGATGATCTTATTTTAAAACTCTGGTCTTAAATGTGGCACATATTCCATCAAGAAATGCAAAGATGAGTAAGTAATAAATACATTCACATAACTGTGTCCATTCACTTGTATATCTATGAAGATTAAAACAAACAGAAACACAAAAGCGCGGAGATACATTTAAACTTAGTTGGCAGCTCTCCATGTTGAGTGCCATTATTGAAGTGACTGGATCGATACAGGGGAGTGAATTGCCAATTTCAGTTTGTTCCATAGAAATCGGCTGCCACTGCATTCTAAAGGGAACGCACCTGAAATTGGCAGTGGCAGAGTGGAATTGGATTTGTATGAAGAAAAAGATTGAAGAGTGAACAGAACAGACAGAGAAGAACTTGAACATTTACGTCTCTACCGACAAACAAAGGGCACTTAAAGGTGGTTTATTTTACATCCATCCATTTTCTTTACCTGATTTTCCTTTCCGGGTCCTGAGGAACTGGTGGCTGTTTCCATGCAGTCACTGTGTGAGAGGCAGGATACGACTCTGGACAGGTTGCAAGTTTATCACAAGGCCACATAGAGACAAACACCTATGTATTTGGACACTCACTCACACCTAGGAACAATTCAAATGAACCAATTAACCTAACATACATGGTTTTGGTTTGTAAGAGGAAAACAGTACCCAAAGAAAACCCATGCATGCAATGAAAGAACACTCAAATTTCCCAAAAGATCTCACAGTTTACTGTGCTGCTATGGGTTAATTTATTTGATAAATATTGCATTGTCCTAACAATTGTTTGGAAGTGTATGGACACATACACAAAATAAATATAAATAAATAAAATCTCATCTTGTCTTTTTAATTGTTTGATTTATGGAGTTCAACCTCCTGTTTGGAAGGAAAGATCATTGCCTCGCGATTGTAAGTAGCTCTTTAGTACTCTTCACTCATTACTTAGACTGAGGCCCTCACTAATCTATATGCTGTGATTGGTGAGGATAGATGTTTGGCCGCTCACGGTGGAGTTTGTTTGGCTTTGAAAGATCTTCAGCAAATGCAGAGAATTTTCTTTCAAGTTGCTTTTAACACTTGGCAAAAACTCCATATTTGTTCACAACATGTTTTGCAGCAAACACCCACCTGAGTGCATTGAAACTTCTTATTATTTTATAACCCCTTTAAGACAAAAAAAAGGTGAACTATTTGTTTTACTAATGCTTTTACTGGTTCCCATCAACATAGAATGCTGCTCCAATCACTTCCAAACAACAATGTGTCTAGAGCATTTTTCCAAGCATATGTTTTCATCTTCAGGTATGTTTGAAATGTTATGTAAATATTGTTGAGCAAAATAGAAGTAAGTAAAGTTAAGCAGGAATGCAATTGTTTGTAAATTTTTACAGCCCTGGTATAGTAATACATTTAACTGATGGATTATTACCTATTGAAAATGTTTCAATTCACTTCTGTTAGTAGTTTGTACAATGTTTTATTAAGAAACCCATATTCCATAATGGTATTTTCCAAACCATATGGAAGTTCTGGTAACGCTTTATTTTACAGTGCCCTAATTACCATGCAATAACCTAGTAATTACATTGTAAGTACAATCTTTTTACTATGCAATTACTTAGTAATTGGGACTAAATTACCTAGTAATTACTTGGTAGTAACATATAAACAATGTAATCAAACTAATTTCAGTTGTTCATTTTTTTACAATTATAGTTTAATGGTATCCTTATTACCAACTATTTGCCAACAAATTACCAACTTTATTTTACTGTAACTTAACTACCATGTTATTATAATATCAATTATATATTTATAATAGCAAATTGTCATATTACCTGCTATTTATTTAGGTGTTACACAGTGAATTGTGATATATTACAAGGTAAGTGCTACTGCAAAGACATTGCAGACAAGTAAAATTTGAATTCTTAGATTTTATTCAGTTACTACCATAAGTCATGCAGATTTGTACAGTTTTAACCTTTACATAAACAGCAAAAAGTAAAGCAATATTACCACATAAAACACAACATTTTACTCTGTAAGAACAGCAAAACTGGACTGTAAAAGAAAGCCAGTCTTGTTGCTTACATAATAAACAGTTATTACCATGTAACTCACGCAGACTAAATTCAACCTGTTCATAAACTAGTAACCCTAAAGTACTGAATTGATACAAGGTAATATACAAATTATTACATGTTTACAGATGGGACACTGGACTGTAAAATAAAGCCAGCCTTTATCATAACCAACAGGACAAATTAGGGCATATCTCTGGTTTTGTTAATGATATCAGAATGATCCAGGTATCAAAATGTAGCTTTTATATTCAGGAAACTGAAATTTGACTTGATCCTTATTTCGATATGGTGATTTAATTTCAACTTACCTTATTTTATTGTTTTAAGTTTTATTTTTGTCATTTTATTTAATGTGTATTTTTACGTACAGCATCCACCTGTCTCCATTTTTTGTACTTTGTTCTTACTTACAATAAAGCTTTTGTTAAAAAAAAAAAAGAAAAGAAAAAAAAGACATCCAATCTCTACTTTCCTCACTGAACAGTTAAATACAGTTAGACACAGTGCTTTTTAACTTTATTATTATATATTATATTTTGAGCTGTTGATACGATAATTCAACATTTCCCATCTGGCAACGCTGCGCTGAGTTACCAGAAGGAAATGGGTTTGCATTTTGTGACGTCAATATTATGTCATCTGCAACCCAGCAATACAAACATTTTGTATAAACAAATGTGATTATTGTATTGATCACATATTAAAGTTTATCAGCATTCGCTGTCCAATTCTATGTTTAAAACAGTTTTTTTAAACAGGCAATTGTCTTGGACTAAAACAACAAAATAATGGTTTTACATAACTACATGCCACTCTACCCCTCACTACACACACACACACATTCACACAATCATTCGTGATAAGTAAAAAAAGGTGTGGCGATTTTCTCTGACCACAACCCATCCTGTGGTGTTTAAAGTCCTATCACGTTTGAACCAAATATCACTTTTCCCCAAACACCGGAGAAAGCCAAGGTAAGACTACAGGCTGTAAAGCTTTTCAGTTATTACGGTCATTCTCCACAAAATGTAATCTTTCTCTATAGTGAGAATTATAGCATTTCATAATGATAAGCCTGATTTACAATAAGGTGTGGAAACATAATTGTGAGACTATAGGAACTTAAACTTAATTAAGATTCAGTGTCTGTAAATACTAATGTGTTTATATTTTACACAAATTTTTACATATCTACATAAAACAAACTGCTTACTGTCTGGTAGTAACGTTTAGGTAAACAGGAATATAACTCATTTATTAAAAAGAATATTAATAAAATAAGATGATATTCCAAGCCGTCTCCAGCCACAGAGAGCTGTTTATTTGTTGATTGTGTGTCTATCTAAGTATTAGAATGTCTATGATCAGAGCAGTAAAGTGATCCACTGTGAGTAAGTTATTTTTAGTCACACAGTTCAAGCTAAAAGAAGACTAGTCAGTCTGCAATAAGGTTTGTATCACATCGTTTGGTATCTTTCCTTGTGTTTATGCGATACACTGCTTGACGGCTGATGTTTTTTTTCATGTTTCTTTGTGATGTGCAATTTATTGCAAATGCACAGGGGCATGCACATGCTTGGCTTTCTAAATGCCCTCGTCTGCTCTTCACAGCACATTAAACAAGATGGCTATAAGTCCCTGAAACATCCAAACAGACAAATACCCACACAAACTTACTGTCATTTACTTCAACACAGGTAGATAGATAGACAGACAGATTTGCCCTCAACATTTTTTAAAGGGTAGATTATGAATGTACTGCACTGTGATCACTATAAAAACGTATATTTTTCTGTTTGTTTGTGAATTCCAGATGGGGAAGAAGAGATGGTCCACTTTGGAAATAATCCTTTTAGTCTTGTTTCTCTTGATGACCGTGACGGCTATCACTATGATAGTACTTTATGTCACAGGAGAACCTGGTGTCACCAGTGATGAAGGTGAAGCACTTTAAACACATTTACAAATGGATTAGATACAATTATATTTAGTTTGAACCAAAAGGAAAATGAACAATGATAAGGGAACCAAGCATCCCATGAGGCCTGAAATTTGCCTTTTTTAATTCAGTTAAGTTGAAGTTAATTCATTCATTCAAAAATTCATTCATTCATTCATTCAAAAATTCATTCATTCATTCATTCATTCATTTCTAGAAAATGCCACATGTAGCACAACTTTGTATTATTTAATCAATAAGATCAATAAGCTTTTTAAATGTTTTAGGACAAGGTTATAATTTAGGCTGTAAACAATTTATTAAGAATAATAAAAAAACACCCATAAAGGAGTTCCGGAGATAAGATTCACAATTAAAAAAAATAAAATAAAAAAGTTGCATTTGGCAAGGGGGTGTGCGTTTTCTCTTAGATCCAAGTAGCAAATCTGCACCCTGCAAAAAATTAAGATTACTGTAGAATAATACGTTGTTTAGTTAGTTCTTCCTTTTCATCAATATCCACATAACCGTGAATTACACCACTGAACAAACTGCACAATAATTCACTGTTTGAAAAATGGTTTTCATAGTAATGCAATAATTTAGTAAGCTTTTTTGTTCTTTAAATAAACTTGTCATCTCTTTTACAGGAACTTCTGATTCATTTGTTCCTCAGTGTCCCCAAATTTCGTTATCTGAGAGAGTAGACTGCTTCCCAGATGCTGGAGCTTCACAGGTATGAGTCAACTTCATCTCATGTAATGAGTATTTACTTATCTATTACTGAATAAAGCTTATTCATAAATTGTTTTTTTCTAACTTAGTATTATTACTGAAAAACAGAACATAAAAACACTTTAGTGGTTTTGGGAGGAATCTTGGAGGTGATAATAA
This sequence comes from Cynodonichthys magdalenae, assembly GCA_031762555.1. Lineage (NCBI taxonomy): Eukaryota > Metazoa > Chordata > Actinopteri > Cyprinodontiformes > Rivulidae > Cynodonichthys > Cynodonichthys magdalenae. The sequence goes on along the minus strand of JARVJO010030807.1, from coordinate 2,279 downwards.
CATTGCTAATAGGAACAGTAATGTCAGTGTGGATAATGCGATAGCAACATCATCTATTCTAAATAGCTCAAATGCAAGGAGCGTGGTTGCTGCTGGAGCCCTCAGGATGAGAGAAATGTGCCCTGGTGTTTCTTCCCCACCAACCATGGATACACAGTGCAATCAATAGAGCAGCCAAACCCTCACGGTAAATCCACCTTTCTATGCACTCCTTTCATAACAATGTGTACCTACTGGTTCACATATTTGGATTTCTCTGTAGTTTTTCAGACTATAATTGCTTCACATTTTCTCAGTCTGACTATCTTTGTTTTTTTTTTTTTTTCACACACTTTGCCCAAGGCATGACTTTCTGTGAAATCAGACATGGATGGCATATCAGAAAACATGATTGACTTTGCAGAATGCAGGTTTATTCCATTTTCTGCTTGATCTCTCTGCCTAATGTGAACTTGGTTAGTTTGCAAATAAAAAGCTGGACATTATAAAATACATTTGAACCAACATTGTGTATTGCTTGCAAAGTAAAACAAGAAGGACCACACACACACAACACACAAACACGCACACCCACACCCACACACACACACACATATATATATATGTATATATATATATATATATATATATATATATATATATATAAACAAACAAAAAAAATTGCTTTCAAACCTTTTTAAAGATATATCTCCATGGAGGGACTGAATGATGGAACCATATCAAAAACAAGCCAGTTTGACATGTAACACTAACCAATGCACAAAAATAAACAGTTTTCTTAAGTTAAATTGTTTTATTCAAGAACACATTTGGGAATGGAAGTCTCTGTTAAGGGGTGAAACATATGTCAGTGAACTTTTGGTACATTTTTAAATGACTAGCAAAGATGAGAATTTCACAAGCAATAAAGAGTCATTATTGGAAGTTTACTGTTGGCTTGCAGCCAAGATAATAACAGTAATGCTAAAGTCATCGTTATATCACTTGATAACCTTTGCTTTGTCTTACAGCGTTATCATAATTGTTCCTAACAGTCCAACTTGCCTTTAACAAGAATGCTGTCATAAAGACCTAAGTGAACATTACCAACTACTTTGACTGTGATAGATATTTTCTTAATTTTCCACACAAAAAATAATTTCCTGTATAATAACTATAAAATAAACAAAAAAATAAAAACATTTAAAAAACACCTTCAACGAAATATCTAAAAACTCATGAGGTTCTGAGTTATATTTAGTCTTTATACACCCATTAATAACATTCATATCCCTTAAAATGAAATGGTTAAAAGAGTAACGTTAAATGTTCTAAATTGTGAAATGATTATATTTAGAAAGGAAGTTTATACAATTGTTGAAAAAAATAAATGTATATATATACATTTCCTGTTTTATAATTTCAAGTATTGTGTTCCTGTTTTATTTTTGCAGTAATGAATGCCCAGCTGAAGAGAATGTCCTCTCCCTCTCTGTTTGGTGCGGATGTTGAGGAGCTGTCATTTCATGCAGAAATGCAGACCAGCAATCGACTTCATTTTAAGGTGAACACTTACATATTGCATCTCTCTCTATCTCTCCCTTTTAAAGTGTTGCCCAAAAACAAATAAATGGTATACTATAGTGTTCATAACAAGGTGCGGAAATGACTGTTGGATAGAAGGCCGTGATTGCAATGCCTGAACGGTTGTTTCATTTTCCCCCAGATCTTTGATGGCCAGAAGGACAGGTTTGTGGTCCCTCATGAGCACATTCCTACTGTCAAAAGTAACCCATCCACTCCTCTCAGCGACACGTTGGAGATCACACAAAACCCCTTTGGACTCACTGTGCGCAGACAGGAGAACAAAAAAGTTGTGTGAGTGTTGACTGTATGTATGTTCTTGGTGTATTTGCAATGGATAGAAACATGGTTGGCAACAAAACTTTATTATATATATATAAAGAGGATTGTAACTGCATAGGCTATAATAGAGAATTTTAAAGAGAAAAACAGTTGTTACATACATATCTAGAGAGATTTCACATTTCACAAGAAATAATAATAGTAACTCTAAAATGACCCTACAGGTTGTGTGCAGAAAATATCAGATATTTTTTGCTGCTGACCAAGATTGTTGCTGTGAGATTAACCCCTTTCATTCGCCCCTGAAATTCCTTAAAAGCCTTTTGACTTTTTTTTAATCTTGTGTAAGGGTGTCAGGCTAAAGGTAAGAACCGGAAGAAGTCACTGACCCCATGGTTTAAAAAAAAAAAAAAAAAAAAAAAAAAACCGATAGC